>JAOPUL010549028.1:0-10922 GCA_027564515.1 Octopus rubescens | reverse complement strand
AGTACCAGTTACGAACTGGGGTCGATGTAATCGACTACTCCCCTCTCCCAAAATTTCGGGCCTTCGTGCCCAGTATAGAAATCATTATTTAAATGCCCCTTAAACGTGGTAAAATTAAATTCTTATCCGGGGTTCTGTTGTATGCGTCTATTGATCGTAATCAACAACAACAACAGCAGTAATGGCAGCAACAGCTGCAGCAGCAGCAGCAGCAGCAGCAACAAAAGCGAGACCAACAGTAACAACAACAGCAGTAATACCTTTTACTGAGAAAAGAGGATGTAGTTATTATGTTAGCAAATGACACAAAGTATATGCTTTTATACCGCACGAGAAAAATCAATATGCTTTTATACCGCCACCTGGAATAGATCAAGGAATGCTAAAGAGTGAGTACCTTCTCCCACCCGTCATTCCCTGACCTACAGTGGTGACATGCTGAAAGTAGATCCATTCCCCGGGTCACTCTCACCCACCTTTCAGTAACTATTAAAAAAAGACGCATATTCTTATGTATTATTTACCTTCGTTCTTAAGGAGAATTTGAAAATGTTGACGATGGCTTGGCTGAAAAAGATACGGTTCGTCCTCATTCATTCTGTCTCATCCATTTTCTCAATAGCCAATTAGACAGGAAAACTGCTTGAGTCGAAAGTTCACCAGAAGAGGGAATTAATTAACTTGGACGTCCAGAGTTACTCCGAAAACGTTATTGCCCTTCTCAACCACTAGTTCTGTATATAATGCTGTCTGGAAGTTCATCCGGTCTCAACTAGTTGAGGGCTGTGAGCGTCTGATAACATTCCAGCTTGACTCAGGACTACCGTTCAGCTAAATAGATGAGCTGTAGACAGATGTGCTTGATAAAGGGCGATTACACATGCTCATCATTTAAAATCTTTGTTGATGCTGTGGTTTCAAGATATGTTTGTGCCTGAGTATTTATGATTCACCGGAGGTTGAGGATATCACTTTTAGGAGACTTCTTTGGTGGTGGTGGTGGTGGTGATTTCTGTGATTATTGGCGAATTTGTTGATGTTATTGTTGCTACTTTTACTTTTGTTGGTGTGTTGCCGCTGTTGTGGTTGTTGTTCTTATTTTGGGGTCGGCAGCAGTGCAGGCTTTCTCTCTTTTGTACTCTACTGTAAGTAGAAGGTGCTTAGATGGTTGATGGAGCCATGCAATTGGCACATGTTCCTTTTATCTTCGACAACTACAGACAATTGGGTATCATTTAATGCTTTTAAAGTTTTCTGATCCGCTTGAATCAAGTGCTCGATCCTTTCCTTCAACCATTTCTTTAGACATAGATTGTGCACCTTCAGGATTGATGCATAATTCTCTCCCTCATTTAAAATGGCAGCTAAAACATTATTATTTCTAGTGGTACATCAACCAGTCTTATTTTCACCACTCACCAGACCACGTATGAGGGAATGAGGATGAGCTCCTTGCCCATGACTGGATCGAAGGTAGTTTTTGTTTTTGCGTTACCATCAGAGAGGAACCTCGTGTCTATCGTTCCATATCATCTGACGCGAATGACAAAGGTTTTCCTACACTACACCACATCGAGACACTTTCCCAGACGGTGGTGTATTTCAATGCATCGATATTTTATGTATCAGTACTGTGTATTTTCGACGTTTTGATCACTTCTAGGATATGGTTAAGGTGACTTTTCTGCCTTCTTATATAGCTTCTCTCACTTATTCTACCTGTAAATCCAATCGTTTGTGACTTTTGCTGCATTTGCGAAAGAAACAGTTCTAGTAGCCGTCTTGCTGCAGTTTTCTTACCGTTACTCCTGCTTTATTCGATGTTGCCGACTGCTACAGTGGAATCAATGGTGGTAGTGTTGGTGGTGACTGCCTTGGTGGTGACTGCCTTGCTTGGCCGAACATAATGTTCGGCCAACTCTCCATCAAACTGGTGGAGATGTTGATGTCGTTATTGTTGGCTGAACGCGTTAACTCTTGTTGCCGCTCTTATTTCCTGTGTATTTTCAGAAACAAGAAGCCACATTGTATCGTAATGTTCTGCATAAGCTCCAACAAAATATACTTGGATACACAATAAGGCAGCAATGCTAATCTGTATACATCTAACCTCGAAATTGCAACTGCTACGAGAAAAAACTCTCTGGTACTCAGATGAACTTTCATCTATTTTAGAAAATGACATTTTGAAAATGTTATAGAAATATAATATACAGACAGACGACTAGATAGCACATAATATACCCTGACATAAATTTTCCATGACAAAAATGACTATAGTGTATAAATTATCGACATTGAAACGCTAAAAGTTATACTGATCTGGTAGATAAAAAAAAAAAACTTACTAAATCTGTTAAGAAATCTGTCCTTTATTCCGTATGAATTTGTCACAACAGGAGTGATGTACAGCGATTTGTATAAAGTCATTAACGTATTATATATAGCGATAGATATATCGTTCCAGAAAAAAGCAATACTAGGGCCTGTAAACATTGTTATGGCATTCCCACACAGCACTCTTTTATGTTATATTGATGCAGTAAAAACATGTTGAAAATATGTTGAAATGCTGCGATAAATTGTATTGTAAGTTGAAAGTAAAAGTCAGTACATTCGACGTAAACGGAACATTTTTCTACCGACTTGTATGCAGCTACGTAATAGCAGCAAGTATATACAAAAGACTTTTGTCTACATCTCGTGACATCACGACATCTTTTCCTTTCATAACTTCCAACATGTCGTATTAGCATAGATTCAATGCTTGATTTTTCTTTCACTTAGCACCATTGCTTTTCTTATAATTTCTTTACATTTAACAAAAAACAAATAAAGAAACAAAATAAGATAAAAAAAAGTTAAATAAGATATAATAAATACAAAAATAGAAAAGCAGAAAATAAGAGAGTATAGTAGTTTGTGCTGTACTTATTTGATTTAGATTTTAGTTTAGAAAAGCCATTTTGCACAAATGATGATTCCCATAACCTAGATACTGTTCAAATATGGCGTCTCCAGTCGTTCATTTAATAAACGATACACATCCTAATGGTGTTACATAAACACTCCTCTTGGCATTATAAAGATTTTATATATCTACATTTTTGCTCACTTCTTTCGTAAAAGCTGGCACATATCGACGTAGGAACTCTTCTGTGTTATAAGATATATTCCATTTATTATTCCTCTCTCTCTCTCTCTCTCTCTCTCTCTCTCTCTCTCTCTCTCTCTCTCTGTTACTCTCTGTCTACACACCGGTTCTATCTTCTGATCCTCCTCTTTGTTTTTCCTTTTTCTCCATCTACGATCTGTCTGTCTATTTCCCTGTCTCTCTCTCTTTCTCTGTCTCTGTCTCTCCCGTTATCTCCACCTCTCTCATCACACACCTATGATTATGTGAATGCGTATCTGTGCGGTGTGTAAGTATATATCAGGAGTGCTTATGTGTTATGGAGTGTTTAAATGATTACACATATACGATATGTGTTTGCTTTGCTGTGATATTTCTATTATAGCGAATACTTTGCGAGCGCGCATGCAAACGCACACATACATATATGAGTGCAGATATAGAATCATATACCCAAGCACACACACACATACACACGTACACACACATACGTATAAAGATATTTTCACATGCTTAAACACATACGACACACAAAGTCATAAGTATGTGATGATATATACCGATTTTATTTACATAAATGCATATTAAAATGCGTATGTATATTGTGAATATAAAGATGTTCATCTCCCTGTATGTGTATACCTCACTATGAGTATGTATGTTTATGTAGACGGTATGTATACATGTGTATATATTTATACTGGGTAATGTACGCTGGTTCACATCTGAGTAAAAACAACAATAATCATCATCATCGTCGTCGTCGTCGTCGTCGTAGTAGTAGCAGCAGTAGTAGTAGTAGTAGTAGTAGTAGTAGTAGTAGTAGTAGTAGTAGTAGTGGCGGTGGTGGTGAAAGAAAACAAATGTCTGAAACAGACTGAAGATTAAGATGGAGTAAATGATTGTGTGGTAAGTTGTTTTTATGAAAATTGATATTGATTAAAGTGTGTTGGAACAGATGGGATTAAGAGTGTGAAAGCCTCCAAAGAGGCTTTTAACTGAAAATGCTAAATTATGAAGATAAATATAAAATATTACTCAGTCTGTTAACATACAAAAAAAGCGCGCGCGTGTGTGTGTGGAATATTGTGAAAGAATTGATTCTAACCAAGTTTCTCCGACATAGATTTTTAAACGGAAGCAAAACTGGCGTTCTTAAAGCTATGCCATTACATTTATGAATGGCTCAATGCAGTGTTGTTTCTAAGTTAGCAACACTGAGTCTGGAAGGTTATATAAATAGAGCGCTTCCCTTCCACCGGTGAGATAATATTAAAGTATCGAGGTTGATGAGTTGGCAGTAGCAATGAAGTAGCAGGCTAAGTATAACAAAATACCTGGTATCATAGTTCAAATATCACCGGGGTCATCTCCACCTTTTAGTTCAGTACTACTCTTGAAATATGTTCCAATTAAAAGACGCTGTCTTTTCATCCAACTATAAATCACCATTACGTCAAAAGGAAAAAAAAATGTAATCTTTCTACAAACAACTGCTGCAGCGGCTGTAATCCCGGGTATCACCGGCCGTAACGCAGAAGAGAAAAATAAATAATAAATAAATAAAATAAATATAGGGGCCTGACCGGCCTCTTATCAGTTTGTACCGGTCGCCCGTCGAGACCCCAGGTATTCTCGGACCCCGCACTACCGATTTCCTCCCCCAAAATCGGGATAACGCCAGTCCGTCTGAGTAATGAGCCCTACGAGGTTGAGTGACTGCAGAAGCGAGTGTCGTTGGCCATCCTCCGCGGCAACGCCATCGAGATCACGACTGCGGGGCGCAGCTGAGCACGCCCTTTGTTCTGGGGTGTGTGGCCCATTTCCCCCTCTCCCTCCACCTTCTGATGCATAACCCCTTCATTTTTTCTGTTGTTTTCTTTTGTTTCCTTGTAATTAGATTGTGAGTTTTATCAAGTTGCATCACCCCCACCTAAAAAAACAACAATTATTTTAGACTGTAGTGAGATGGCGTATAGTTCAAAAATGCACCAAATATCAATACAAATAATAAATAAATAAGATGTTTTGTGGTATCCACCTCAGTACATAGCTGTTCAGATTTCAAATCCCACCTGTGGTAATATTGACTTTCATCCAATCAGAATTATGGAATAACTCTATACACCTCTATATTTAAAGAGAATCCATTGACCACACAGAACAAATCATTATCAATAAAAGTATACTGAAAAACTGTTCACTCATAGGAAAAAGACCCCTCAAGATAAGGCAAAAAAATATATATTGAATCGGTTCTCTCCCTTTAAGGAGAAAATTAACCCTCTGTATCTCATAGTAGTCACCCTCTCTCTTTCCGTCTCTTGCTCCGTAAGAAACTATAAGCAGCAGCAGCTGTAGTTCCCAGTCTAGTAACCACGTGATACAGTGTAGATGGATCAATAGTCACGTGTTTACTTAAATACAGATCCCCACTACCCTACTATAGATACAGACCCCGCTAAACATAAACAATTCAACTAGGGAGCCCGTACGCGGTTACTGAATCTGCTAGAAATAACAGAAAAACCTTCCTCAGAACACACTTTATTATTTTAAACAAAGGAAATGGATTAGATAATGCAAGTACTAGATACAATATGTCTGAAAAACAAAAGACAGGATGATAACAGCTGGAGAACCTTTGATCATAAATTTTGCTGCCTGGTCAACAACAGCTCAACTGTAGACAGCTCACAGATGGTCGAATAGCAGAAAATTAGAACGTTGACTGACGTGTCAGTGATTGGTATCCTGTTGGTAATATTAGTTTCAAACTTTGGCGCAAGGTCATAATTTTTAGGGGGAGGAGCTAAGTCGATTATATCGACTCCAGTGCTTTTATCGACCCCGAAAGGATGGAAGGGGAAGTCGACCTCGACGGAATTTGAACTCAGAACGTAAAGACTGACGAAATGCCGTTAAACATTTTGCCCAGCGTGCTAACGATTCTGCCAGCTCACCGCCTTGGCCTGTTGGTAATATTGCTCCATGTCTAAAGCAGCGAGCTGGCAGAATCGTTAGCACGCCGTGCAAAATGCTTAGCGGCATTTCGTTCGGAGTTCAAATTCCGTCGAGGCTGATAAAATAAGTACCAATTGAGCACTAGGGTCGTTGTAATCGACTTATCTCCTACCCGAAATTGCTGGCCTTGTGGAATAATGTGAAACCAATTTTGCTCCGTATCTATAACCAAATATACTTTCACTGACAACAGTCCATGCTGTAGTTAAAATACATTTAAAAAAAACAAACAGAATAATTGATACTAACAACTATAATATTCCATTCTATACTGGGCACGAAGGCCTGGAATTTTTTTGGGGAGGGGAGTAGTCGATGTTATCGACCCCAATTCGTAACTGGTACTCACTTTATCGACCCCGGAATGATGAAAGGCAAAGTCGACCCCGGCGGCATTTGACTAACAACTATAATATTGCTTTATGGATGTTAACATGAATACAAAGCTTTATTGATTGAGGTAAATTTATTTTATCGATCTCAGATGATGAACGGCAAAGTTAGTCTCGCTGAGAATACTTAAAGGACGTTAAAACATATTGGTTTCATAATATTTGGCGCGATTAGAGGTGTGGATTTGAAATTAAGGAATAAAGAATAAGGAAAAATATGCATAGAATACACAAGATTATTTTTTGTAGCTTACTTATTAAGGAAGTTCTTAACATTTCTAGTGGTAATCATGTATTTCAATCTTTTTAGACGTAACCTGAGATATATTAATTAGACATTTCCCCCCGAAATTGCTGGCTTTGTGCCAAAATTTGAAACCAATATATCTACCAATATTCTGACTTGATCAGCTAGTTTTAGTTATAATATCGAATGAGATATTGTAGTAGTGGTGGTGGTAGTGTTGGGAGCGGTAGTGTGGGGGGAAGCACTGGTTGTGGTTGTTGGAGTAGTGTTGGTGGTGGTTGTGATGGTAATACACTTGGTCGTGTTAGCGGTGGTGGTGGTGGTGGTAGCGGTAATAAGTGGTTGATATATTGATGGTGGCGGTAGTAGAAATAATGATGGAGATAGTAGTGGTAGCAGTACTAGTTGTGTTGATGGTGGAAGTAGTGGTGATTGTAGTGATGGTGGTGGTAGGGTTGGTGATGGTGATTGTCATTGTAGTGACGTTGGTAGTGGTGGTGAAAGTAGCTGTGATAGTAGTGGTTGGTGGTAGTGGTGGTTACAGCAGTAGTAGGTCGTTGGTTGTGGGAGTAATGGTGATGGTGGTGGTGGTGGTGGTGGTGGTGGTGGTGGTGGTGGTGGTGGTAGTGGTGATAGTGGTGGATATGGTAGTAATGGTGGTGTTGTGGTGATTGTGATAGTGTGGTGGATGATGACAGTAATTTTAATGTTGGTCGTGGTGTTGTGGCAGTAGTTGATGGCTGGTAGCGGTAGTTGTGTGGTGGTGGTGGTGTAGTGAGAATATGTGGTGATAGTGTGGTGTAGTGATGGTGGTAGTGGTGTGGTGTTGGTGGTAGTAGTTGTAGATGTGTTGTGGTGATGGTAGTGGTGGTGTGGTAAGGATGATGGTAGCTGTATTTGTGATGTGATGGAAGTGGTGAGGTGGTGGTGTAAGTCGCTTACATGACTAAATCGTTTAGTTCCAGACTGTGCATGTGTAAATGGGAAAATTATGCAAAAATCAACCTAATTGAATTGTAAAAGCACCATTATTATCGTTGACAAGCAAATAGGAGACAAAAGTGCTTTTGTTTCATGTAGCGTCTCTGTGAAAGTGACATCTCAATCGCGCATGCGTAAACAGCTCAAGAATAAAGATTTTTAAGTGTTCAGCGTCGAAAATTAGGATGGAATATAAAATCAGAATTAAAGAAATTTTGAAATAATTTCTCTGTAGTGATGTTAAGGTTTCTAATTTGGCAATTAGAAGGATAAAGTTGGTGTGGACTTGGTATATCCAGGAGAGTCTGTTGAATGTCAATAAGTTCGGTTACTGTGAGGACAGGTAAAAGGTAACGTTACGATTCAAGACATTTTGATGCAGTACGCCCAAATATGGATTAGAGCCGTAAATATGCTTTCTCAGTCCTCGTGATAACCGTAGTTATTGATATTAAAAAAAGTTTCTTTTACCATAATTGCCAACGTAAAACCTCACCAATTTCTTAGGATTCTGTTATCATACCTGCATGGAATTGGCCTAGTTCAGGCAATGGTGAAAACAGGGTGTTAATCACTACTGGTTTAGAAATGACTTAATTAACACTTTACTGTCCTGGTTGTCACATGTAATACACAGGGCATATTTCCCTGGTGTCCATGCATCATATATGATACACATTTCCTCCAATTTCTTTTTCAACTACCAGAGTAGTTAGGATTTATGAAAGGAAGCTTTATATTATTCAGAACGTATGAAACAAGGGCTAAATAAAAGTCTGAAAACAAGCATGAACATTTAGGACAAACTTATGAAAATACCTTTGACGAGCAAATGGTAAATATGAGGGTGAAGAAGTGCAAGTAATCCTGAAGCTTATCTAGGGGTAATATTTGTATAAAGTAATTATGTTAGTTATTTTTATATCTCACAACCACACGACTGCATCACTGGTAAGATAGGATATTGGAACAAATAAGGTGGCTTGGTAATGAAAGATAGGTGGAAAAATAGGGTGGTTGTACATATAAAATGGGTTGATATATGTGATAGCTGGACATGTAGGGTGTCTAGACAGATATGGTTAGGTGGTATATGACTATGTATAACTAAAAGAATCACTTCACGGGATGGATGAAGAAAGAATGAATTATGGTAAGATATATTGAAGATATAGAAAAAAGGTGACCATGAGATTTCTTTTATATTTAATTCTAGAATGTTTTCTTTGTCTCTCCGTTAACTTGTTCACACAACCATCTTGTACAGAAGACGACTGGTGGTGTTACAACATATTACCTTATGTTACAGTATGTTACGGCATGATCCAGCATTTATGACGTGTTACGGTATCTTAAGATAGGTCAGGTTACCTTACATAAAGTTACAGTGTGCTTGCCTTGTTATACCACCTTACAGTAGATTTCAGGATATTACGCTATGTTACAGTATGCTGTGATGTGTTGCAGTATGTTATGATATGTCACATCATGTTATATGTCACAATACTGTATATTACGGTATATTAACGTATATTACAGTTGTAGTTAATTCTTGGAACATAAACCGTTAACGATCTTGTTGAAACGTGCGAGTGATTTCCCTAGACGCGGTGTATAATGTGTAGCTTATATACTGGGTATATATAATAGGTACCTTATCTCCGAAGTGGTGTATAAACGGTACTTTATTACAGATGTGGTGTATAAAGGGTACCTTGCCATAGACTTGGTGTATATTTATAGTTAAGTAAATTAACCTGGGGAGAATTAAATGATGTTTTGTCCATAGAGACATCAACGCTTTGCAACTGCTGGGATACGAAACTTTGACTGTTCTGTTTACAGTCCAACACGGTATCGACTCAGACAAATGTGATTCCCAAAGAACATGATTTATTAATTCCACACCAAAATTTCTTACATTTTATAGTTAGTCATATTTCATATTAGTATTTTCCTTCCTTTTGTTACTTCAACTTTCCAGATTCATAAATACGAATCCCACCCGTCTCCAACACCACTTCCTTGCACCCCACCCCACTAACACTGTACAATACATTACACTTCGCTATACAGATACATCACCACTCCGTCATACCACCGTCCCTCCACAACTATAATCACTGCCGCAATCACCACAAATCCTATCACAGTACCACTACACAACCAAACATTAGTCGCACAGGCGATACTAATCCGGTTAAATCATCTTAAATTGCTTGTGAATACGTTATTGCTCGAAGAATACGTTATCATTTGGTTGACTTAATGTTTGCATTTCTTATGATCAGTGATGCAGAAGGGGATGTTCAGTTGAATAGCATGGTTTGATTAGCTACAGACAAGCAGTGTGCAGTGACCATGATTAATTAACTGCGCAGATGTTTGGTGAATGTATTGTACAGATTATTTGTTCTACACCAACCAAATGGCAAACATCAGGTCAGTGTTCGGGTTTGTTTAACGAAACACCTCATTTAAATATCTTCCAGCAAAGTCGACCATCAAACTCTCGTAGTGAATTATTGCCATAAAAGCAATACTTGGCGCTACTGCAGGTTTTGTCACGTATAAACACTTGTAGTGGTTAGACAGACCTTAGATATAATGAAACACCTCAACCTGCTCGTTGTCATGGTAGCGAAATCAAACAATGCAATGTTAATATCTAACTTTCTTCCATCCCAGCGATTTCCAGCCACTGTTACTTCGCCCCGTCGTCAATATCCATTTCAAGCTGATTAAGTAATTTTCTTCTCGGATCAGTGTTTCATATCTTAATTTAACAACAGATATTCACGGTGTTTATACATTACAGAAATTATTAAAATGTCTGGAAGAAAAGTATTAACACCAACGATTTAAACATTATTATTTCTCTTCAAATATTCCTGAGAAAATTAGCAAATCTCATAAAACTCTGCCAACCGATCGAATCTTTTCTAAATTGATCTTCTGTTATTCATTAGAAACATTGACAGAATAGTACCTAGCATTTAGATTCTTCAATTTGGTATATAATATAAGTGTGCATGTATATACATGTACGTACATGTATGTACATGTACGCATGTGTGTACATATGTATGTATGTATGTATGTATGTATGTATGTATGTATGTATGTATGTATGTATGTATGTATG
>JAOPUL010548767.1:2500-10923 GCA_027564515.1 Octopus rubescens | reverse complement strand
AGACACTTGCCCAAGGTGCCACGCAGTGGGATTGAACCCGGAACCATGTGGTTGGAAAGCAAGCTTCTTACCACACATCCACGCCTGTGCCTATATATTCATTCCCCCCCCCTTTCTTTTGCAAACCATTGGGAACGGTGTTTGAAACGCCAGGCGGTACTGAGTAAAAAAAAAAGGTTGAAAAATCATTGCTGTAGACATTTTGAATTTGTAACCTTTCGACTTATATGTCATCAGTCTGTGTTTATTGTTTGTTTTGACTAATATATGTCGTCTGCGAGTTTATTTCAGCAGTATGTTGCTATTATGAGTAGCACTTCCGTTATTAATCGTCTACTTTTGAGGAGATTGTCTATAAATGTATTCCTATCTAGTTTTATTGAGAACATTTAGATTTTTTTTTACACAAGCTTGATAAAGACAAAATAGAGAAATTCACAGAATATAACGCATACTAATCAACGATGGTCATTCTAACAAGTAGTAAATCAAGCCATACAATATTAGATAGATACAGTCCAATAAATACAACTAATAATCCACAAACTGCACGTAAAATGTATTATATCAATGAAAGGCACGCTAACAACAGATGAACACATTAGAAACTTCTTAAAACAGAACATAAAAACTATATACTATTGTTAATAATACACAACAACAATATTAAAATTAAAAACACTTTCTTAGTAAGAACGAACCAGAAATATGTAAACCTACGACCAAGCTACTAACAATCAATGTGGTTTATAAATCCGATTGCAGACGTGAAAGTTGTAAACTTCACGACTCCGACTGTTTATTGATTACAATTGTAATGCTCAAAGGTTAATATTTCAAATCGCGGCAATTTTATGGATATCAACCTCATTGGCTTTGCTTTTATTGGTTTCAAATTTTGGCACAAGGCCAGCAAGTCCGGAGGAGAGGTTGAGTCGTGCTCGACTGGTACTTATTTTATCGACTCTGAAATGATGCAAAGCAAGGTCGACCCCAGCTGCATTTGAACACAGAACGTAAAATCTGAAAACAAAATGCCGCTAAGCATTTTGTCCGGTGCGGTAACGATACTGCCAGCTCGCGGCCTTAGGCTTTGCTTATACTAAAAGACAGCAACACTCGCCAGCATCACTTCGTCCTGAAGATGAGACTATAACAGCCTACAAACGGTGATTATGGATTTAGAAACATTTCAAGAAACTCATACATGAAAATGAAAAAAAAAAAAAAAAAGAAAAGAACCTTGAAAATATAAAATTAGAATACAATCATGGTGTCCATACTTCTAAAAGAAACTGTCACCACCACCCCGCCATATATATATATACACACATACAAAATAGAGGGCCGAATATATAGATTAATGGAGGAATATTTTAGATAAATTTGTCGGAAAAATAAAAATATGATTATAATAACTGGTGTTCCATCTTCCCTACACACTTCTCTCCATATATATTGTATTTTTCTTTTACTTGTTTAAGTCATTAGACTGCGGCCATGCTGGGGCACCGTATAACATTCTCAATACGTTTTGGTAGTTTCGAACGTGAATATCTGATCGCTATTGTTTGCTGTCACCGAAGACCACCTCCTCCCTTTAGATTATACGATTCGAGACACCTCAATGTATTGATCCCATTGTGCGTCTGCTTAGTCACAGCTATTTCGGCGGACCGAGGAATCCAACAAGAGCATGAACTCTTCTCTTGTTTATAGGAATCAGCAGAAAAATTATTTCCTGATGTCTGCCAAAAACAAATAGTAATTTATGAGAAGCACGCAGAATAGCGAGAATCCAAACCAGAACGCATCTAGCCATTCTCAATACGTTGTGGCAGATTGGAACGTGAATATGCAGATCGCTGTTGTTTTTCATCGAAGAACACATCCTCACTTTAGATTATGTGTGTTCATAATACACGCGATTCACCGGCGTAAGTAGACTTAAGGGACACCGCGGAGTTTCGACCTTGTTGTGTGTCTCCTCAGTCAAAGCCATCCCGCCAGACTGATGAATCTGGCAGGTGCACAAACCCTTGTCTGTAGAAATCGGCAAATTATTTGTATACGTTACTGTTTGGATTCTCCCTGTTCTGCGCGCACCCAATGAGTTTTTATATATACAGACATGACAGAACTATTAGACACCCCATAAAACATCGTTTTATACTTATTTTAATTTGAAAAGGTTTATGTTTTTTTTTTTATTCATTGACATTTTTATGTTTCAGGTTCTATATGTGACTGTTTAATCATGCCACGTACAAAAGAAGCCTTGGAACTGTCCGAATTTCAAAGTGGTTAATTGTGGAATTAATCAGCGTAAAATCGCAGAAAACCTTGGAATCCCGCTCTCTACGGTTAATAGAGTGATTGTGCAATTCACCAGAATTACTCATCCTAACCAATTCTACTCTAATTGCCCTTTTCATGGTGAAACACTATTTGTTATTAATGATTGCTCCCGTCAATGCTTACTTAATAAATTTGGTAAGCTTGGCACACCAGGAGTGATACATTCAGCTTCCAGTAACCGGGACCCTGCCTACAAAGCTTGTCTAAGTCGACTATATAGATCATAAATTTGTGTAGCCGACCACCTTAAAATGTGGATAACCTATGCTATAATTATCTACTGGTATTCAAAATACCCTATCTAGGCATGATGAAGGTGGCCTAATATGGTTTGTCCATGTCCACACTAGGACATCCAGGAAATCCATTAAATACCTGTCAGACATTTGGAGGTATCTAAGCAGGTTTGTGGAGCTTTTGTATCCCCTTTTCTTTCAGTGAACCTCACACAGTTCTTGTATATATCCAAGATATCATTTCAATAGCCCACTAGCACTAAAAGATGCGACTTTCCTAGGAAAACCTCTTGATGTCAGAAGAAATTTGGCCGCCCTGACCATATTAGGGCATAGACAACTACTAGTCTGAAGGCATTGTCTATGCTGCTGGTCATGCCCAGCACCACTGACTTATCTTCTGGGTTTAGAAAGATCGTATATATCCTGAAATCCAGTAGTCCTTACTGAAAAAGGCACAGCTACTCCGTTACATATTCCCGGTAGGCCTGTAAATGCATACAACTCGTGGCCGCCAAAGATAGGTATGCATGCTCGTACCTCAGAAATTCTAGTCTTGCTGATAGCCACCAAATCTATATTTAATGACCTACTATCATTAAGCAGATGGCCCAGCTTTCAAGGCGACCCCAGGCCATGTGCATTCACACTGTCTCTTCTTAGTATGGTCGTGTTTGGCAAGAGAGAAAGATAGTGAAAAGAAACACTCTATTTCTGTGGAAGGACTGGTATTTCATTTCTCTAGCTATTTGTGGTTGCCTCCACAATCATCTCTTTATTTAGTCTTTTATTTATGCTCCCTCATTATTCCTATTTATTCCCTTGGCATATTTTGCTTTCAGTTTTTTGTAGGAACCTTGCATTGTTTCTATAAATTTTATGTAAGTAGGAATGTTATATGGAGTGTGATTCATTAGAGCAATCATTGCGCATTGTTGAATATTTTTTTATTCAGTTATTGTTGTTTGTGTCTATGGCCATATAGTTGATGACACTTTGGGGATGTTATTCATGCTGTTGGAGTGGATTGGAATGAGTTTTCATTTGTTGTGGTGCTTATAATGTTGGTGGTGTTTCTAGTGTTGGGGATGAGGGTGATTGTGTGTTGGTTTCTGTTTCCTCTCATCTCTTCATTTTTAGCTTGATGCAATGCTTTTCACTTTCCACTTTTTATCTTTCTCTTCACAAGTATCCATTCTAGGAATTCTTTCAAACTTATTTCCTTGTGAGGCTAGGTTTTGCAATTGGAGAAATCTGCAGCATGGTGGAGTGTGTGTGCACAGCCACATATTTCTTCGTTGGTAATCTAGTTGACTTGTGTGGTTGATATCTCTTTGGGCTGTAATGGTGTAGCCAATACTTTTTACTTGGTTGTGGCATTGGTGTCTGCTGCTGATGTTGTTTAGTCTAGTTCTCTTGTTGTTCCTTTTACTGCTTTTGATGCTGCTGTTCTTGGTAGTGCTGCTGTTGTGGGAAAGGTATTGAGAGCAGAGGGAGTCTTTTGCAGTGGGAAGAAAGCTCTACATATATAGCATTTCGGCCTTCTGTCTTCAACAGTTATGAAAATCTGCAAGCCATTTAGGAGGTTGATCAAGTCAGAGATGGCCTCCATGCTTTCTTGATCTGTCTGGATTAGTAGTTCCATTCCTGTGCCTGATTAATTTTCCTTTCCCAGTCTTTGGACTTGCAGAATTCTTGTTTATTTCCTATGCTGTATATTACAGCTGCCACAAGCAAGATATTCACATTAGACACATTGAAGAGAAACCCTTACATGGCCAATTTGGGAAAGCCACCAAGGAAGTATGTGGAACAAAATCCTGGGCTTGGTTTAAAAAAGGGCAATTAAAAAAAGAAACAGAGAGCCTAATTATAGCAGCCCAGGATCAAGCGATAAAAACAAATAACTTGGGGGGAAATGTATATGAGGAGAATGTATCATAAAAATGCAGAGTCTGTGGAACTCGGAACGAGACAGTGGCACACATTGTTGCAGAGTGTCCCAAGTTGGCACAGGAAGAATATAAGAAACGGAAGCATGACCAAGTTGTAAAAGTTTTACATTGGAAGCTTTGCCAGAAATGGGGATTTGAAGCTGGAGACATGGTATAATCGTCGGGTCGAAAGAGTGCTGGAGTCAGAGAAATTTAAGATATTGTGGGACTTTCCTATTCAAACGGGCAAGAAGCTAGAAAATAATAGATTAGACATAACAATAATAGATAAGGAAAAGCGAAGTTGCTTACTAATTGACCCAGCATGTCCGTTTGATCCTAGGATCGTAAAGAAAGAGGACGAAAAACAGTAATAAAACAATCCCTTAAAATTCGAAATTTCAAGAATTTGGAGTATGAAATCTGTAAAGGTTGGGCCTATAATAATAGGTGCATTGAGAACTGTAAGCAAAGATATAGACAAATGGTTGAAGGAGATTGGAATACAATGTCCTGTGGAACTTCTACAGAAAGCCTGCCTCTTGGGGACAGGAAAGATTATCAGGAGGATCCTAAGCCCTTGAAAGGCTATCGAAAGCTTGTGGATACCTAAGGTTTCAGGTAGTAACCCGGTACCAACAAAAATCCTACCAGGAATAATATCAAACCTGTGTCAAATTAACAACAACAACAACAACAACAACAACAACAACAACAATAGTAATAATAATAATAATAATAATGATAATAATAATATGTCTCCCTACGACTTACAAAGCCTTAACTACAATAATATCGCAGAGAATGGGCAGACATCTGGAAGAAAACAACTTGATTCCGGAAGAACAGAAGGGATGCTGCAAAGGCTCATATGACTGTAAAGATCAGTTATTGATCAATAAAGCTATAATTGAAGACAACTGAAAGAAAAAGAAGGGTCTAAGCATGGCTTGGATCGATTATCGAAAAGCTTGGATCCTGGAAACACTAGCCATGAACAAGGTAGCGCCAACGATAATTGAATATATAAAACATGCCATGAATGGCAAACAGTGCTGCAGCTCCAGACAAAAGAGGGAATCATAAAAAGTAAAGCCATCCCCATTAGAACAGGAATATACCAAGGAGACTCGCTCTCCACTCCTGTTCTGCCTGGCGTTATCGCCTTTAACTGACATGCTAAACAGAACTGGATGTGGATACAAATGTTACGGTAAAACAATCAACGATCTCTTGTATATAGATGATCTAAAACTGTATGCTGCAAATGATAAACAACTGGAAACATTGCTACAGAGAGTGCATGGATTTACCAAAGAAATAAACATGAAATTCGGCTTAGACAACTCTGCAACAGCAACCTTGAAAAGAGGAAAACTAGTTACGAGTTATCATACTAGGCACAACCATTACAGTTTTCATACTCCAAATTCTTGCAATTTCAAATTTTAAGGGGTTGTATTTTTTTTTTGTTCTCCTTGATTATGATCCTAGAATCGAATGGACATGATGGATCAATTAGTAAGCAAATTCGCTTTTCCTTGTCTATTATTGTTACGTCATCTAGTCTATTATTGTGTTGGGTTCTCTCCGTTTAAATAGGAATGGGACACCCTGCAACAATGTATACCACTGTCCTGTTCCGAGTTCCACAGACTATATTTTTCTGACACATTCTCCCCATATAGATTTTCCCTCATGTTGTTTGTTTTTATCTCTTGATCCTGAGCTGCTATAATTAAGTTCTCTATTTCTGTTTTCAATTGCCCTTTTTTAAGCCAAGCCCAGAATTTCGTTCCACATACATCCTCAGTGGCTTTCCAAAATTGACCATGCACATGTCTTTCCTCAATTTGTCTAACTGTCTCTCTTTGAATCTCGTTCTTGTCCTTTTCTCCTATTCTACGATTGATCACCTGCTCCTTATTCACTGTCTTTAGTAGCTTCTCTGTGTTGTTCTGTAAATATTCTAGTAGGCTTTTTCTTTCTATCTGTACATATCCTTCAACAACAATTAAGTCTTTTCCAACCTGGTCTCTCTCTGCAAGCATAGTCGGTTGATATAAGCTTTCCGATGGTGAACCCATACATTGTCTACAGATTTCTGATTTTTCTCTAAAGCTTCTGGATGTCATTTTTGGTCTAGTCTACAATTGCAACTCCATACCTGATTACAGGTACTGCTCTTGCATTTATTGCTTCAATAACATTTTTTGCATTCAGCATCGACTGTAATAATTTCCTGACTCTCCTTGTATACTCCCTACTGGAAATTTGTTTCATTTCTTCATTTTATATTTCATCTGCTTCCAGTATCCCCAAATGATTATACCACTGTCTTTTCTCAACCGCTTTCACTGTTTGCCCATCTGGCATTTCATTTTTCGCATACAGCTTTATATCATCTATAAAAAGGAGATGGTTTATTTGACTATATCCTTTTCCCAAATCGTAAGCTATTTTAACTTTTCGAATTATCACACTGAGCGGTATCATGGCCAGTACAAATAGCAATGGGGATAACCTATCACCTTGAAATATTCCAGGTCTGCAGTTCACTTTTCCAAGTATTTGTTTTCCTTCAATTAATTCAGTATTTCAATGTTTCATACTTTCATTTATCATTTTCTACATGTTTTCTACCATTCCAAACATGCTCATTGTTTTACTTATCCAACTGTGCGGTACCATGGCATTAGCTTTTTTGTAATCTAACCATGCTACATTCAGTTCTGTCAATTATAATTTTATCAACTAATAAGTGGTATTTTGTTGCCCTACTTTATTTCCTGCATTCTTTCTGCGATTCTAGAAGTTAATTTCCAGATTGTTATATAGCTTTTGCCGTCGAGACACCGGTCATGATCTTCCACATACGTAGTAAACAGGTTATAGGTCGAACATTTGATACTAAGTTATCTTTCAAGGGATCTTTGCGGCATAACAGCGTCCGTCCTCTTGCCATCCAGGTAGGAACGTGACCATGATGCAAGCATTCATTCAGTTGTTTAGCGATCCTTTCATGCAACTTTGTAAAGTTCTTCAGCCAATAGCCTTGCACCCCATCCGGGTGAGGTCCTTTCCAATTTGCTATTATTTTTAGCTTCAGTCTCACTGTATCTAGGTCAATTCTGACGTTCTTTTGTCTTGGCACGCTTGCCGTTTGTCTTTCCACCTGTGTTAGCCATTCTGCACTTCCGTTGTGTCTCACCGGCCTGTTCTCGCTCTATTTCCTCAAATAGGCGCCTCCTATTTGATTAGGACATTCTATTCTGTACAAAAATTTTGCATCTAGTATAATATCTTTTCAATTTGGTCTTTAACGCTGTCACCCTTTGTGACAATACTTCATTTACTGTTTCCTCCCTCCTTTCTTCTAACTTGTATTGTCCATTCAATTTTCTGGTTATTACCTCATTTTTTAGCTCTCCTCTCATTATCCTATTTAATTACTCCATTTCTTTCCGTGTCTTTTCCAACTTCATTCGTATTCACTTCCCCCAGTTTGGTTCTTTCTTTTCTTCTTTCATTTCCTCAGTTTTCCGATTGCATCCTGCTATGACAGCTACATTAGCAGCAGCTATGATTAGCTAGTTTGTTTAAGTAATATTTTCTGTTTTAATCAAGCTCAAAACCTCATTTATTTTGCCTGTGGCTCTCCTTACATTGCATCTGTCCATATATCTTACATTTGGTGGTACTTCATTGTTCCCATCATACATTTCTTATCGCAGTATTTCTAGAATCTCCTCTCCGTCATTCAAGCCGTTTAATGTCACTTGTCCAACTAGATCATCTTCAATATTTACTTCATCAGTATTCTCAGGCACATAGGGATTTCCTTCTTTTTCATCTCTTCGTCTCCAATTCCTTCATTACCACTTTCTGCTACCGT
>JAOPUL010547894.1:0-10926 GCA_027564515.1 Octopus rubescens | reverse complement strand
CAATGCTGGCTCCGTCTGTGAGCCCTCCCCCCCTCTGACTATATATATATATATATATATATATATATATATGCGTGTGTGTATATATATATATGTGTGTCTATGTATACGTATAGATGTATATATGCTCAGCCGCGTGTGGGAATGCGCGTGAGGATGTGTGTATATACATGTATTAATACGTATACCCTAATCTGTTAAAGTTTTTTATATTTCTATTTACCTTTATTCATAATTTGGCCCCCATAACTCACAGTTGTAAATATTGATCCATTGTCACCATATCCAATCACTTTGATTCCATAATTTCGCCTAATTTAACCCAACATCTCATCATGGTGAGAGAGATATTGCTTTCCCAGATATCCTCCACCACTAGATGATAATAGTAATATTAACGGTTTAACGTTAATGAAGGCGGCGAGCTGGCAGAATCGTTAGCACGCTGGGAGAAATGCTTAGCGGCAATTCTTCCGACTTTACGCTCTGAGTTCAAATGCCGCCAGGGTTGACTTTACCTTTCATCCTTTCGGGGTCAATAAAATATGTACCATTTGAACACTGGGGTCAATGTAATCGACTTACACCCTTCCCTAAAATTCTAGCCTTGTGCCAAAACTTGAACCCATTGTTATTATTATTATTATTATCTCAACAGTGTAACTTCAAGTAGATAAAGCCATAATCAATAGCATTTAGCATATCGGCTTAAAAAATATTCCCTTGAAAAAATATTGGATACTGGGTTTTAAAAAATATTGGGTTAATAAAGGATACTGGCTTAAAAAATATTGGGTTAATAATGGATACTGGGTTTTAAAAAATATTGGGTTAATAAAGGATACTGGGTTAAAAAAATATTGGCTTTAAAAAAATATTGGGTTAATAATGGATACTGGGTTTTTAAAAATATTGGGTTAATAAAGGATACTGGGTTAAAAAAAATATTGGCTTAAAAAAATATTGGGTGAATAAAGGATACTGGGTTAAAAAAATATTGGGTTAATAATGGATACTGGGTTTTAAAAAATATTGGGTTAATAAAGGATACTGGGTTTAAAAAAATATTGGCTTTAAAAAAATATTGTGTGAATAAAGGATACTGGGTTAAAAAAATATTGGCTTTAAAAAAATATTGGGTTAATAAAGGATACTGGGTTTAAAAAAAATATTCCCTTTAAAAAATATTGGGTGAATAAAGGATACTGGGTTTAAAAAATATTGGCTTTAAAAAAATATTGGGTTAATAAAGGATATTGGCTTTAAAAAATATTGGGTTAATAAAGGATACTGGCTTAAAAAAAATATTGGCCTAAAAAAAATATTGGGTTCATAAAGGATACTGGGTTTTAAAAAAAAATATTGGCTTAAAAAAATATTGGCTTTAAAGAAATATTGGGTTAATAAAGGATACTGGCTTTAAAAAATATTGGGTTCATAAAGGATACTGGGTTTTAAAAAAAAAATATTGGCTTAAAAAAATATTGGCTTTAAAAAAATATTGGGTTAATAAAGGATACTGGGTTTTTAAAAAATATTGGGTTAATAAAGGATACTGGTTTTAAAAAATATTGGTTTAAGAAAAAATATTGGCTTTAAAAAAATATTGGGTTGAAAAAAATATTGGCTTAATAAAGGATACTGGGTTTTAAAAAATATTGGCTTTAAAAATATTGGCTTAAAAAATATTGGGTTAATAAAGGATACTGAGTTTTAAAAAAATATTGGGTTAATAAAGGATACTGGCTTTAAAAAATATTGGGTTAATAAAGGATATTGGGTTTTAAAAAATATTGGCTGTAAAAAATGTTGGGTTAATAAAGGGGACTGGCTTTAAAAAAATATTGGTTTAAGAAAAAATATTGGCTTTAAAAAAATATTGGGTCCAAAAAATATTGGGTTAATAAAGGATACTGGGTTTTAAAAAATATTGGTGTAAAAAATATTGGGTTAAAAAAATATTGGGTTCATAAAGGATACTGAGTTTTAAAAAAATATTGGGTTAATAAAGAATAATGGGTTTTAAAAAATTGGCTTAAAAAATATTGGGTTAATAAAGGATACTAGGTTTTAAAAAATATTGACTTAAAAAAATATTGAGTTAATAAAGGATATTGGCTTTAAAAAAATATTGGCTTAAAAAATATTGGGTTAATAAAGAATAATGGGTTTAAAAAATACTGGGCTAAAAAACAATATTGGCTTTAAAAAAATATTGACTTAAAAAAAAATATTGGCTTTAAAAAAATATTGGGTTAATAAAGTATACTGGGTTTAAAGAAATGTTGGCTTAAAACATATATTCTGGGTTTTTTAAAAATCTTTGCTTAAAAAATATATTCTGGGTTAAAAAAAAAATATTGCCTTTAAAAAATATTGGGTTAATAACGGATACTGGCTAAAAAATAATATTGGGTTCATGAACGATACTGAGTTTTTTAAAAATATTGGCTTAAAAAAATATTGGGTTAATAAAGGATACTGGCTTTAAAAAAAATATTGCCTTTAAAAAAAAATTGTTTAATAAAAAATACTGGCTAAAAAAAGAATATTGGCTTTAAAAAAAATATTGGCTTTAAAAAAAATATTGGCTTTAAAAAAATATTGGCTTTAAAAAAAATATTGGCTTAAAAAACAATATTGGCTTTAAAAAATATTGGGTTAATAAAGAATACTGGGTTTTAAAAAAAAAATTGGCTTAAATAATATTGGGTTAATAACGGATACTAGGTAAAAAAAATATTGGCTTTAAAAAATATTGGGTGCAAAAAAAATATTGGCTTACAAAAATATTGGCTTAAAAAAATATTGGCTTAAAAAAAATATTGGCTTAAAAAAATATTGGGTTAATAAACGATACTGGGTTTAAAAAATATTGGGTTAATAAGGGATACTGGGTTTTGAAAAATATAGGCTTTAAAAAAATATTGGGTTAATAAAGGATACTAGGTTAAACAAATATTGGCTTTAAAAAATATTGGTTTAATAAAGGATATTGGCTTAAAAAAATATTGGGTTAATAAAGAATATTGGCTTTTAAAAAATATTGGGTTAATAAAGGATATTGGGTTAAAAAAATATTGGCTTTAAAAAAATAATAGGTTAATAAAGGATACTGCGTTTTAAAAAAATATTGGGTTTAAAAAAATATTTTGTTAATAAAGGATACTGGGTTAAAAAAATATTGGGTTAATAAAGGATACTGGGTTAAAAAAATATTGGGTTAATAAAGGATACTGGATTTTTAAAAATATTCGCTTTAAAAAATATTGGGTTAATAACGGATACTGGCTAAAAAATAATATTGGGTTCATAAAGGATACTAACTAAGGATACTACTAAAAAATATTGCCTTAAAAAAATATTGGCTTTAAAAAGAATATTGGTTAATAAAAAATACTGGGTTAAAAAAAATATTGGCTTTGAAAAAAATATTGGCTTTAAAAAAAATATTGGCTTTAAAGAATATTGGGTTAATAAAGAATCCTGGGTTTTAAAAAAAAATTGGCTTAAAAAATATTGGGTTAATAAAGGATACTAGCTAAAAGAAAAATATTGGCTTTAAAAAATATTGGGTTAATAAAGGATACTGGGTTTTAAAAAATACTAGCGTAAAAAAATAATTGGGGGAATAAAGGATACAAGGTTAAAAAAAGTATTGGCTTAAAAAAATATTGGGTTAATAAAGGATATTGGCTTAAAAAAATATTAGTTTAATAAAGGATATTGGCTTAAAATAAAATATTGGGTTAATAAAAAATACTGGGTTAAAAAAGAATATTGGCATTAAAAATAGGATACTGGGTTAAAAAAATATTGGGTTAAAAAAATATTGAGTTAAAAAAATATTGAGTTAATAAAGGATACTGGGTTAATAAAGGATACTGGGTTAAAACAATATTGGCTTTAAAAAATATTAGGTTAATAAGGGATACTGGGTTTTAAAAAATATTGGCTTTAAACAAATATTGGGTTAATAAAGGATACTAGGTTTTAAAAAAATATTTGCCTTAAAAAAATATTGGGTTAATAAAGGATACTGGGTTAAAACAAATATAGGCTTAATAAAGAATACTGGGTTTAAAAAAAATATTTGCTTAAAAAAATATTGGGTTAATAAAGGATACTGGGTAAAAAAAAATATTGGTTAATAAAAAATACTGGCTTAAAAAGGAATATTGTCTTTAAAAAAAATATTGGCTTACAAAAAAATATTCGGTTAATAAAGGATATTGCCTTAAAAAAATAATGGCTTAAAAGAAAAAATATTCGATTAGTAAAGAATACTGGGTTAAAAAAAATATTGGGTTAATAAAGAATACTGCGTTAAAAATATTGGCTTTAAAAAATATTGGGTTAATAAAGAATACTGGGTTAAAATATTGGCTTAAAAAAATATTGGGTTAATAAAGAATACTGGGTTTTAAAAAAATATTGGGTGAATAAAGGATACTGGGAAAGAAAAATATTGGCTTAATAAAGGATATTGGCTTTAAAAAAATTGGCTTAAAAAAAATATTCGCTTAAAAAAATATTGGGTTAATAAAGGATAATGGGTTTTAAAAAATTGGCTTAAAAAATATTGGGTTAATAAAGGATACTAGCTTTAAAAAAAATTGGCTTAAAACAAATATTGGGTTAATAAAAGATACTGCGTTTAAAAAAATATTGGGTTAATAAAGGATACTGGGTTTAAAAAAATATTGGGTTAATAAAGGATACTGGATTTTAAAAAATATTGGGTTAATAAAGGATACTGGGTTAAAAAAATATTGGTTAATAAAAAATACTTGGTTAAAAAAGAATATTGGCTTTAAAAAAAATTGGCATACAAAAAATATTGGCTTTAAAAAAACTATTGGCTTAAAATAAATATTGGGTTAATAAAGGATATTGCCTTTAAAAAATATTGGGTTAATAAAGGATATTGGCTTTAAAAAATATTGGGTTAATAAAGGATACTGGGTTTTTAAAAAATATTGGCTTAAAAAATATTGGGTTAATAAAGGATACTCGGTTTTAAAAAATATTGGCCCTAAAAAATATATTGGGTTAATAAAGAATAATGGGTTAAAAAAAATACTTGGTTAATAAACAATAATGGCTTTAAAAAAATACTGGCTTAAAAAAAATACTTGGTTAATAAACAATAATGGCTTTAAAAAAATACTGGCTTAAAAAAGAATATTCGCTTTAAAAAATATTGGCTTACAAAATAAATATTGGCTTTAAAAAAATATTGGGTTAATAAAGGATACTGGCTTAAAAAAATATTGCCTTTAAAAAATATTGGGTTAATAAAGGATACTGGGTTAATAAAGGATACTGGGTTAAAAAAATATTGGTTGAATAAAGGATACTGGATTTTTTAAAATATTTGCTTTAAAAAAATATTGGGTTAATAAAGGATACTGGGTTAAAAAAATATTGCCTTAAAAAAATATTGGGTTAATAAAGGATATTGCCTTTAAGAAAATATTGGCTTAAAAATAAATATTGGGTTAATGAAGGATACTGGGTTTTACAAGAATATTGGCTTTAAAAAAATATTGGGTTAATAAAGAATACTGGGTTTTAAAAATATTGGCTTCAAAAAATATTGGGTGGATAAAGGATACTGGGAAAGAAAAATATTGGCTTAATAAAGGATATTGGCTTCAAAGGATATTGGCTTAAAAAATATTGGCTTATAAAAAAATATTGAGTTAATAAAGTATATTGGCCTTTAAAAAATATTGGATTAATAAAGGATACTGGGTTTTAAAAAAATATTGGCTTTAAAAAATATTGGGTTAATAAACGATACTGGGTTAAAACAAAAATTGGCTTTAAAAAAAGATTGGGTTAATAAAGGATACTAGGGTAAAAAAATATTGGCTTAAAAAAATATTGGGATAATAAAGGATACTAGCTTCAAAAAATAATGTGTTAATAAAGGATATTGGCTTTAAAAAAATATTGGGTTAATAAAGGATAATGCGTTTAAAATATTTGCTTTAAAAAATATTGGGTTAATAAAGGATACTGGGTTAAAAAAATTATTGGCTTTAAAAAAATATTGGGTTAATAAAGGATACTGGGTTTTAAAAAAATATTGGCTTAAAATAAATATTGGTTGAATAAAGGATACTGGGTTTAAAAAAATATTTGCTTTAAAAAAATATTGGGTTAATAAAGGATACTGAATTTTTATAAATATTGCCTTAAAAAAATATTGAGTTAATAAAGGATACTGGGTTTAAAAAAATATTGGGTTAATAAAGAATACTGGGTTAATAAAGAATACTGGGTTAAAAAAAATATTGGCTTCAAAAAAATATTGGGTTAAAGGATATTGGCTTGAAAAAAATTGGCTTAAAAAAAATATTGGCTTTAAAATAATATTGGGTTAAAAAAATATTGGCTTTAAAAAAATATTGGGTTAATAAAGGATACTGTTAAAGAAAAAGATTGGGTTAATAAAGGATATTGGCTTAAAAAACAATATTGGCTTCAAAAAATATTGGGTAAATAAAGCATACTGGGTTTTAAAAAATATTGGCTTAAAAAAATATTGGGTTAATAATAAAGAAAGTGTTTTAAAAAAATTGGCTTTAAAAAAATATTGGGTTAATAAAGGATACAAGGTTGAAAAAAGTATTGGCTTTAAAAAAATATTGGGTTAATAAAGGATATTGGCTTAAAATAAAATATTGGGTTAATAAAAAATACTGGGTAAAAAAAGAATATTGGCTTAAAAAAAACATTGGCTTTAAAAAAAATATTGGCTTAAAAAAAATTGGGTTAATAAAGAATACTGGGTTTTAAAAAAATATTGACTTTAAAAAATATTGGGTGAATAAAGGATACAGGGAAAGAAAAATATTGGGTTAATAAAGGATATTGGCTTCAAAAAATATTGGATTAAAAAAAAATATTGGGTTAATAAAGGATACTGGGTTAAAAAAAATATTGGTTAATAAAAAATACTGGGTTAAAAAAGAATATTGGCTTTAAAATAATATAGGCATACAAAAAATATTGGCTTTAAAACAAATATTGGACTTAAAAAATATTGGGTTAATAAAGGATATTGGCTTTAAAAAATATTGGGTTAATAAAGAATATTGGCTTTAAAAAATATTGGGTTAATAAAGGATATTGGCTTTAAAAAATATTGGGTTCATAAAGGATACTGGGTTAAAAAAAATATTGCCTTAAAAAAATATTGGGTTAATAAAGGATACTCAGTTTAAAAAAATATTGGCTTAAAAAAATATTGGGGTAATAAAGGATACTGGGTTTTTAAAAATATTGGCTTAAAAAAATATTGAGTTAATAAAGGATACTGGGTTTTTAAAAAATATTGGCTTAATAAGGGATACTGGGTTTAAAAAAATATTGGCTTTAAAATAATATTGGGTTAATAAAGGATACTGGGTTAAAAAAAATATGCTTAAAAAAAATATTGGTTAAAAAAAATATTGGCTTAAAAATAAATATTGGGTTAATAAAGGATACTGGGTTTTAAAAAATATTAGCTTCCAAAAAAAATATTGGGTTAATAAAGGATACTGGGTTAAAAAAATATTGGCTTAAAAAAAATATTGGGTTAATAAAGAATACTGGGTTAAAAAATATTGGGTTAATAAAGGATACTGGGTTTAAAAGAAATTGGCTTAAAAAATTTTGGGTTAATAAAGGATGCTAAGGTAAAAAAATATTGGCTTAAAAAATATTGGGATAATAAAGGATACTAGCTTTAAAAAATATTGGCTTTAAAAAAATATTGGGTTAAAATAAAATATTGGGTTAATAAAAAATACTGGGTTACAAAAGTATATTGGCTTTAAAAAAATTATTGCCTTAAAAAAAATTATTGAGTTAATAAAGAATACTGGGTTTAAAAAAATATTGGGTTAATAAAGAATACTGGGTTAATAAAGAATACTGGGTTAAAAAAATATTGGCTTCAAAAAAATATTGGCTTTAAAATAATATTGGGTTAATAAAGGATACTGTGAAAGAAAAATATTGGGTTAATAAAGGATATTGGGTTAAAAAATATTGGCTTAAAAAAAATATTGGGTTAATAAAGGATACTGGGTAAAAAAAAAATATTCGCTTACAAAAAATATTGGCTTTAAAAAAATATTGGCTTAAAAAAATATTGGCTTAAAAAAATATTGGCTTTAAAAAAATATTGGGTTAATAAAGAATACTGGGTTTTTAAAAAATATTGGCTTTAAAAAAATATTGGGTGAATAAAGGATACTGGGAAAGAAAAATATTGGCTTAATAAAGGATATTGGCTTCAAAAAATATTGGCTTAAAAACAAAATATTCGCTTAAAAAAATATTGGGTTAATAAAGTATACTGGGTTTAAAAAAAATATTGGGTTAATAAAGAATACTGGGTTAAAAAAAAATATTGGTTTAAAAAAATATTGGGTGAATAAAGGATACTGGGTTAAAAAAAAATATTGGCTTAAAAAAAATATTAGCTTAGAAAAAACCAAGTACACCCTATAAAGTGAGGGCATCCAGCCGTAGAAACCAAACCAAATCAGATAGAAGCCTGGTGCATCTCACTGGCTTGCCAGCTCCAGTGAAAATGTCCAACCCATGCCAGCATGGAAACGGACTTTAAAGGATGATGGTGATGATGAGACGCAGCCAAAATATTCTACCTGTTTTATGTTCAAACTGGCCAGATCTGGCCTCCACACTCACCCTACAATGTCATTCTAGAAATAAGCAATTACACCATTGAAATCTGAAAGCTACAAGATAATGCAAGATTAATTCAAAATAATGTGAATAAATAAACATTACTTTTGACAGAATAATGTGAATGCTAAAGGATTTTAATTCAGATCCCACTGTAAAAAAGATTTATTTTATATCTCTCCTAGTTTTTAAAAAAAAAAAAATCAAAAAAAATCTTCTATTACTATTGCAAAGAATTGATAGGATCCTCATACTCTAAAACAAGCAATGCTGTGGTGTGTTTACATTCAAGACAAACTACCTAGGTAACAAAGTGCATCGACTGGGAATCGAACCCAGTTCACTCGCGTGGCAGGCGAGCATTCTCCCACTGAACAGATTGGGCCGTCGCCGAGCGGTGGTTCATTATCTGGTGCGAAGTACGCGGTGCATGTCAAGCGCTGACACATGACCCTTAGTTGAGTACAGTGTTGGTCAGGGAGTTTGACTGGGGCGGTACGTCTGTCAAACGGTAACACAGGTGGCGTAAGGCGAGCTCAGCATAGACAGAAACCACATGTCAAGCAAAAGGGCAAAAGCTCACCCGATCTCGATTTTCAGTACGAATACAGACCACAAAAGGGTGGCCCATCAATATTTAGGTAACCTTATCTGATAACCTTGTCAATATCCTATAAACTATAACAACCTCTTAAATCTTGGGTGAATTCATGCAAATATAATTGCTTCAAATTTTGGCACCAGGCCAGCAATCTTTTAGAGGGAAGGGGCTTGTCAATTATATCAATTTCAGTACTTAGTTGGTACTTTATTTTATCAATCCCCTAAAAAATGAAAGGCAAAGTCAATGTTGAAGGAATTTCACCTCAGAATAAAATGAGTCAGAAGATATTTTGTCTGGCGTGCTAACGATTCTGCCAGCTCATTGCCTTTATATAATTATTATAATAATAATAATGGTTTCTGATTTAGGCAGAAGGCCAATCATTTCGGGGAAGGGGTTTAGCCAATTACATCAACCGCAGTGTTAAACTGGTACTCATTTTTTTCAACCCTGGAAGGATGAAAGGCAAAGTCGACCCTGGTGGAATTTGAACTCAGAACATAGAGACGGACGAAATGCCGCTCTGCATTTTGCCCAGCATGCTAACGATTCTGCCATCTAACTGCCCTAATAATAATCCTTTCTATACTGGGCATGAAGGCCTGAAATTTTGGGGGGAGGGGTTTAGTCGATTACATTGACCCCAGTTTTTAAACTGGTACTTATTTTATCAACCCCGGAAGGATGAAAGGCAAAGTTGACCCCGGCGGAATTTGAACTCAGAAAGTAAAGACTGACCAAATGCCGCTAAGCATTTTGCCCGGCGTGCTAACGATTCTGCCAGCTCGCCGCCTTAATAATGATATTAATAATAATAATGATAATAATGGTAATCTCTTGCTCCAAGAAAGACTGTTATGCAATTTCTTGCTGAACAACCTGCACAGATGATTTTTTTATAGCAATCAAATGCTTTTGCTACGCTTAAGCTCACTCCCTCCATCAAATCGATATTGTCGGCACAAGTGCAATGTGTGCCACTCGTCAGGTGTTGAAGAGATAGCAGAGCAACGTGAGATGAAATGCTGCGCTCAAGAACACAATGCACATACACATGTAGTTAATTACGCATTAGAAGACAAGAAGAAATCTATACATCCAAACATGGTTGCATACACAAAAAGATATACATTCGTGCATCAAAAGCGATGTGGAAAGCAGGGAACCGTCTTCCGAGGCCTGAAGCTTGTATAGTCTAACACTTTCATCAAAAAATGCACCAAACTGCATTTGTACACATCCAATAGAATGCCAACTTTGACGTATGCCCATGGGACATATAAAATAAACTAGCAGAATGTATAGAACTGCAGATGCTTTACAGATGTTGCTTTGGAGCCATAGTAAGAATTTCTTGACGCGACCACATCGTGAATGATGGAATAATGGGAAAAAAAAAACCAGACTGAATAACTGATGAGATGCCATCACCGTAAGACTATGGACGATGCTTAGAAATGTGCTACGCATACTCATGAAGAGAACAGTCAGAGTCTCTTTGAACGAAGGCAAGATAAGGGTGTAGGAAATGGGGCAGACCTGTCAAAAGTTGTTTCAAGACAGTAGCGATAGATGTCTTGCGAGGGAGGAAGCGTATGATAGGATTTATGACT
>JAOPUL010546549.1:0-10931 GCA_027564515.1 Octopus rubescens | reverse complement strand
TATTATATGCAGGTCATATCCGGGAATTTCTTATACCCCCAATATTCAAAAGATTTATTAGATATAATATTGAAAAGATTTATTGGATATAATATTCTCCCCTAATTATTACATATATATATATATGTATATATATATATATATATATATATATATATACACATACACACACATATTATCTTTTACTTGTTTCAGTATTTTATCTTTTATTTGTTTCAGATTGTGGCCCATGCTGGGGCACTGCCTTGAAGAATTTTGAACTGAATGAATCAACTCCTCTACTTATTTTTATTTTTAAGCCTGGTACTTATTCTATCGTTCTCTTTTGCCAAACTGCTAAGTTATAGGGATGTAAACACACCAACACTGGTTGTCAAGTGGTGGTGAGAGACAAACACAGAAACAAAGAAAAAAACACACACACACACACACATATATATACATATATATATATATATAAATATATAAATATATATATATATTAATGATGGGCTTCTTTCAGTTTCCATTTACCAAATCCACCCACAAGACTATAGTAGAAGGCACTTGTCCAAAGTGCCATGCTGTGAGATTGAACTCAAAACCATGTGGTTGGAAAGCAAACTTCTTACCACACAGCCACATCTATGAAATGGCTTTCTGAACCACACAAACTGCATGTTTATCATCGCTAATCTGTTATGAATGAAATATAGAGAACTTTAGCAACAGCTTTGAGATAGAGGCTGTTGTAGCATAGTGTATATGAAGGAGGTAGAAAGAGAGAAAGAGAGAGAGAGAGAGAGCGAGCAAGAGAGAGAGCTAGAGAGAGAGAGCTAGAGAGAGAGAGAGAGAGAGAGAGAGAGAGAGAGAGAGAGAGAGAGTGTGTGTGTGTGTGTGTGGGGGGATCATGTTGAATGTATGAGAAGGATGCCTTCTGGGTCAGTCTGGCTATTTAACAGTGGTGTGGTGGATATTTAGCTCATCCGCTTAATTGTTATGGAAACGGAAGATAATCATAGCATTATGGCATCATAATATAAATATAAGTGGAGATTGAAGAAATGAAGTGATACATACATATATACATACATACATACATACATACATACATACATACATACATACATACATACATACATACATGTATATGTATAGATAAAGCTATGCATGTGGGGGTGGGGGTGTGTATGCACAGACCAGAAGAAATAATAAATGCTTAACTTGTTTCCTGAAGCGCAAAGACAATCCTTGATGCTAAATGAAGCAATCAGATAAATTTGGGTAACAGTTACATGTTTTGTACATTTATCAGAATCTTAAAGAATATAGAATTTTAGTAAATATTGCCATATTCCGGTCAATAATGATGCCTTCATTTGCTTGTTCATTATGTTTGTTTAACATCTGTTAGTATGGCTTGGGCAGGAATTGGCTTTGAGGCAAGATTTTATGGTCATTTGCTCTTCCTATCACCAAACTTCTTAGTTTTGCAATTAGATAATGTTTCTGGTTTTGTTCCATAGGATTTTTGAAACCACCAGTGACCAGTTGTTTCCATTTGTAGCAGGGATTCGAATCTGGATCCTTGGATATGCAGTCAGACATCACAAGCAAACCACAGTAGTTTTACATGATCAGTCAATTAAGTGACCAATCAGCATCAAGCCATCGCGTGACTCAATCTTCTACAATCTTCTTCTAGTACCCTATATAAGGTTGCTTTTGGCTGTAATCAAATGCAGAATGCTGAGGCAGCTGCGTGATGTGTCTCCATTCTTGCAACACTAGACGGCTCAGACAGATTACCAAGAACCTTTGTTGCCATGAATATAGCACAATTGTTTTCAGTTATGATGGGCCAGCCACAGATTAACTATATCAGTAAGTTTGTAAACTCCAAGCAGTATGTCTTCCCCAGCATGTAATTATTGCTGTTATTATTTGTAAAAGACCAACGCAGTTAAAACTGTATGTGTAATAATAACATCATCTGTTAAATGTTCGCAGGTGTTGGTCAGTTACTTCTTCACGCAACCCAAGAAACACATTTTCATTCATCAACTCAACCAGTCACCATCTCAGACTAACCAACAACATTCAACAACAACCTTAGTGAGACATTCAACAAAGAATGTGAACACCATGTCACTGTTTTGCTCAAAGGATGATAAGCAAAATATCAGCATTATGCACACACACACACACACACACACACACACACACACACACACACACAATGCCTGACTCTCTCCTCCCTCATTCTGGCAACCTACCCAACCACATGTTATCTCTCTCTTCCTTTCCCTATCAACTGTATCCTTGTCACCATCCTGCTGCTCTCCCCTGCTTTCTTCTGCATCTCCCTACCTCCCCCAACTCATGCATCATTGGTTATCCTCCAGCCCCTATTCACCACTCCCTACATCCACCCTTAAACCCTACCCAATCTTCACAGTTGTCACCTGCCTCCCCTCCCCCATCTCTTACATTTTCTCTTGTAACTTTCGCAGACCCACATTTCTGGTCCCTCAGTGAACCATTTCTGGTTCACTTCTACTCATCTTGTAACTTGTGGGCTACCCAGATACCTCATCACCACTATGTTATCTATTTCCAGCTCCACCTGATATTTCTCAACCTCTCTTTTAGATGTAAGTAGCCATGTGGCTTCTCTACAGTGAGAAATCTGCTCTGGCCTCTTCTCTCATACTTTTACCCCATATCTCCTAGTGTAAAGCTGCCTTTTCAGGGTTCATAATCTTGCAAACTGCTTGGCAAGCTCACTAGTGCTGGTGTCGCAAAAAAGTACCCAGTATACACTGTAAAGTGGGTGACATTGGGAAAGGCATCCGGTCGTATAAACCATGCCAAAGTAGACACTGGAGCACAATGCAGTCCTTGTTCCCATTAGATCCTGTCAAACCATCCAACCAATGCCAGCATGGAAGATGGACAATAAAAAATAATGAAGGCACAGATCAACACCAAGCTTCAGTAAAAAACACTTGCCTAAATTGTTGCACAGTAGGACTGAACCAGAAACTATGAGGGTGCAAAGCAAACTTCTTAATCACGTAACCATGTCTGTTTTATTCCTTCTAAATTTTCCTTTAACTCAAGGTACATCTTGTAGGATAGGAACCGGTATTTTTCATTCTCTTATTTTTGTTTTGTTTTCTATTGTCAATTTTTTTGTTTTGGTTGTCCGACTCATGCCAGCATGGGAGACAGATCTAAAAAGATAATGATGATAATGATGATGAAGATGATGAGGACGATATCTCTATTAACCTAGAACAATTATTATATCTGAAACGTGTGAGAATTATTTTCCCTCAATCCGCCATTAATTATAAATGTATCTCATTGGCACAAAACCAACGGTTTGCAAAGAGAACAGAATCAAACTCTGGCACATGTCATAACTTGTTTCTATTTAATTGACTGACTACCACCACTACCGTCCCCGGGAGAACTGAGAGGCAGAGCGGACATTGGCTATATTTGAACTCCTTATGCTCACACAACAATATTACCCTCACCTGTCATGTGACAGGTAACTTTGGAAGTATCATCTTGTTACAATGGCTAATATTAGGAAATATGGCATCAATAATAAATCATCATCATCATTATAATTTAAGACCAATACCGTGTGTCCAGTGTAAGCTATGGACACACAAGAGGTGCAGTGGAATAATGGGAAGATTATCAAGGAAAATAGGGTTCATATGTGGAAAATGCACAGGAGCCATAAAAACTGCAGATACCCATGTATTCAAGGAAGTCATGGGACGAAGTACTAAGGGACGACCTCAATACGCTGAAGCTTTTGGACGAGATGATAAAGGACCAAGATACTTGGCACCTTGCAGTATTCAGGAAGACATGCCCACACCGAGAGTCTTGTGCCTGGTAGGCACCCGTCCAGAAAGTGTCTGCGTTGAGAGTCAGTCCTGTGGCTAGAAGTGGCCGTGTCGAGAGACTTGTGTTAAAAGTGGCTGTGTGGAGAGTCCTGTGGCTAAGATGCTGTTGCGTTAAGAGTCCTGTTGCTAAGGTGTTAAGAAGTGGCTGGGTCGAGAGTCCTGTGTTAAGAAGCGGATGCATCAAGAGTCCTATGGCTAAGAAAGGAGGCTGAGTCGAGAGTCCTGTTGCTAAGAAGTGGCTGCGTTCAGAGTCCTGTTGCTAAGAAGTGGCTGCGTTCAGAGTCCTGTTGCTAAGGAGCTGCCGCGTCAAGTGTCCTGTTGCTAAGCAGCTGCCACCAGAGTCTTGTGTTAAAAAGCGGCTGGGTCGAGAGACCTGGGGCTAAGAATTGGCCATGTTGGGAGTTTTTTGAGAGTTTCTTGCGGGTCGAGAGTCTTGTGTTAAGAAGCAGCTGTGTCGAGAGTCCTGTGGCTAAGAAGCGGCCGCATTGAGAGTTTTGATAAAGGACCGAGATACTTGTTGCCTTGCGGTATTCAGGAAGACGCAACCGCATCAAGAGTCTTGTACCTGTTATGCACCCATCCAGACAGCAGCCGCTTCGAAAGTCTGGTATTAAGAAGTGGCCGCACCGAGACCATTGTGTTAAAAAGTGGTTGCGTGGAGAGTCCTGTGGCTAAGACACGGTCGCATTAAGAATTTGTTGATGAGGAGAGGTCAAATTGAGGCATTGAGAATCCTGTTGCTAAGAAGTGGCCGCATTGACAGTCGGCAATGTTGAGAGTCCTGTTGCTAAGAAGCAGCCACATTGAGATCCTGTTGCTAAGAAGCAGCCATATTGAGAGTTCTGTTGCTAAGAAGCAGCCGTGTCGAGTCTTGTGTTAAGAAGCGGCCGTGTTGAGAGAACTGTTGCTAAGAAGTGGCTGCCTCAAGAGTCCTGTTGCTAGAGTCTTGTGTCAAGAAGCGGCCACGTCAAGAGTCCAGTGGCTAAGAAAGAGGGCAGAGTCGAGAGTCCTGTTGCTAATAAGCGGCTGCATCGAGAGTCCTGTTGCTAAGAAGTGGCCACATTGAGAGTCCTGTTGTTAAGAAGCGGTCAGGTCGAGAGTCTTGGACATGTCAAGAGTCTTGGCCGTGTCAAGAGTCTTGGCTGCATCAAGAGTCTTGTGTTAAGAAGCGGTCGCGTCAAGAGTCCTGTGCTAAGAAGCAGCCACATCAAGAAGACTGTGGCTAAGAAGTGGCCATGTTGAGAGTTCTGTTGCTAAGAAGTGACCACGTTGAGAGCCCTGTTGCTAAGAAGCAGCTGTGACGAGTGTCCTGATGCTAAGAAGCAGCTGGGTCAAGAGTCTTGTGTTAAGAAGTGGCCAGGTCGAGAGTCTTGTGTTAAGAAGTGGCCAGGTCGAGAGTCTTGTGTTAAGAAGCGGCCGGGTCGAGAGTCTTGTGTTAAGAAGCGGCCAGGTCGAGAGTCTTGTGTTAAGAAGCGGCCACATCAAGAGTCCTGTGGCTAAAAAGCAGCCGCATTGAGAGTTTTGTTGCTAAGAAGAGGTCACATCGAGGCGGCAGCAGTGAGTGTCCTGTTGCAAAGAAGCAGCAGGGGTGAGCGTCCTAGGTCATGGCGAGGCATCGAGAGTCCTGTTGCTAAGAAGCGGGTGAGTCGAGAACTCACATACAAAGAGGCGTCCATGAGGCCGAGTTGAGCATCACATGAAAAAGAGGCAACTGCATTGAGATTCCTGCTGCTAAGAAGTAGCCGCGTTGAGAGTCCTACTGCTAAGAAGTGGCTGCAACAGTCTTGTGCTAAAAACGACTGGGTCTAGAGAGCGAAGCCTTTTCTGGCAATTACAAAGCGCCAAAGGGATGCAAAATATGATACTCAATTTAAGATAAGTCTGTGTGTGTGGCTAAACTTGTATTTTCGTCTGCTATATTATGCGAGAAATGTGAAAACATGTACTCAGATGCGAGTTCCCACTCTACCTTGATGTAGATGTCCTCAGATGCGAGTTCCCACTCTACCTTGATGTAGATGTCCTCTGATGTCTTCAGATGCGAGTTCCCACTCTACCTTGATGTAGATGTCCTCAGATGCAAGTTCCCATTCTACCTCGCTGTATGAAAATTTCTCTACCGCTCTACAAAAAGGGTCTGGGCACATGCACACAGGCCACCTGGCTATGTATGTACTCTGTATTTGTCTGTCTGTCACTGGTCACTATGTCTGTCCCTGGTCTTTATGTCCACCTGCCCCCGGTCTATATGGCTCGTCCATCCCTGGTCTATATGTCTGCCTGATTAACAGTTCCCGGTCTTTATGCCCCTTTGTCCCCGGTCTATATGTATCGTCCGTCTTACTAAGAGTTCCCGGTCCTTATGTCTGTCTGTCCCTGATCTATATGTTCCTGCTCCTTAAGTTTGTCTGCCCCTGATCTATAGGTCTCATCTGTCCCCAGTCTATGTTGGACTACCAATCACCTGTGTGGTGCCATGTAAAAAGTACTCATGAGGGTACCACGTAAAAGCACTAGTGTCAAGAGTCCAGTGCCGGTGGCACGTTAAAAGTACCCAGCGCACACTGTAATGTGGTTGGTGTTAGGAAGGGCATCCAGCCATAGAAACCAGGTCAATCAGATTGGAACATGGTGCAGCCTACTGCCTCCGGCTTGCCAGCTCCGGTCAAACCATTCAACCCATGTTTGCATGGAAAACGGACGTTAAAGGATGATGATGATGAAATTCATCCTTGCTTTAAATCATTATCACTTTGTACCAAAGTTAAAATCTTAAAGCTGTCTGCAAACATGAATCAATCTGTTTGGAGATGAGCTGTCAAATCATCATCACAATCATCATTTAACGTCTGTTAAATGCTGGCATGGGTTGGACAGTTTGACAGGAACTGGTAAGGCTGGGAGCCACACCAGGCTCCAATTGTCTGTTTTGGCATGGTTTCTACAGCTGGATGCCCTTCCTAATGCCAACCACTTCAGAGTGTACTGGGTGCTTTTTACGTGGAACCACAAAAACTAGTGCCTTTTATATGAAACTAGCACTGACAGGGTCATCAAGTACTTTGCAAGACAAAAATCCCTCAACTGGGAGGTGGGGGAGTAGTATTGAGGATGTGTGGCTTCGTGCCATATATATATATATTTCCATTCCCTCTCATTCTCCTTCTATGTCTCTATGATTCCTTCTCTCTCACGGTGTGTATAGTGCTCAGTTACTCATTGCCTGCCACCAGGTCTTGTATGTGCACTGATCCTGCACTTCTTATGTTAAACCTATCTGTATCTCTCTTTTACTCTACCCCTTCTCTCAACACACACACTACTTTTGTACTGAGTACTTTTTCTACTATTTGCAAAACCAAATATATAGACAGACGTGTAGATAAATAGCTTTAGTGAGCCTGAAATAATGCCAGGATTTGAACTGAGAACATAGATGGACCAAATTCAATTCTTCTTCTTCTTCTTCTTCTTCTTCCTTGCATTTGTCCTGCATTACATCGCTGATGTTATCCTGTCTCTCCATTTCCTTCGGTCATGTGCCTGATCAGGGTGTACACTGGCGATTTTCAAGTCCTGGTGGACCAAATTCAATTATTGTTAGGAAATTAGGTGTTTTACTATTTTTACAACATTACCACCTTCCTACACCAATCAATCAAAATTTCAGTCAAGAATTGATAACTTTTTATTCTTTTTCTTTTGCAAAGGAACAGAAATACACATGATATGTTCGTCTGAGAAACAATACATTAAGGCAATACAAAAAGAACGTTTGCTCTCTCCTGCTGCCAACATATGTTTATGTCAATCACAAATGAATAGATGAGATACTAGCACCACCATTGATAAACTTTTTAGGTATCAGGGACAAACAAGAGGAAGTAATATAATAGAAACTAGGGTGACAGTTATGGTTTTTCTACCCAATCCTTTTTCACCTCTGACCTCTCATTTCACATACACATTATGTTCAAATGTTTCTGTCAGTTCACATAATGAACAATTCTCCCCAACACACACACATCTCAACTCCCTACATACCCTAACGTTTGCCACCAATAAGGCTTTTATTCTCTTATAATGTGACTATTATCTCTAAAATACACATTTGCAATATCAAAAACTGTCTTACAAGAAATGGGAAAGGAGGCCTTTTTTCTTTTTCTTTTCATACCTTTTTTAGTGTTGCATATTGGAAGATTTGTTTTGTTGTTGTTGCAGTAGTAGTGGTGATGGTAGAAGCGAAAGTTGTGGTGAATTTGATGGTGGTGATGATGATGGTGTTGGTGGCAGTGGTGTGATGATGGTGGTGGTGGCAGTGATTGTGGTGATGGTGGTGATGTTGATGATGATAGCTGTGGTGGTGGTGATAGTGGTAGCACTGATTGTGGTGATGGTGGTGTTGATGGTAATGTCGGTGGGTGGTAGTGAGGTTTTTCTGTTAAATGACAATGTTAAAGGAAATGGGAAACTTAAAAAAAAAAAAATCAAACACATCTTAAAAATAGATTTTAAAGTTAAAAGAATGTTTAGTTATGTTGGGAATAACAAAAATATTTGAAGATGCTTGACGGATCTTGTAAACTGTTAGACACTGTAACACACGCACAAACACACACACACATAATGAGTAAATAGTTGTAATTTAATAACATGTCATTTGAAACATGATGACAATGACAAGGACCACAAGTATAACAATGATGGTCATGATGATGATGATGGTGGTGGGGTGATGATGGTGGCGGGGTGTGGGTGATGATGATGGTGGGGTGGCGTGGTGATGGCAGTGGTGGTGGGGGCAATGATGGTGGTGGTATAAGTGGTGATGATGATGGTGGTGGTGGTACAGGTGGTGATGATATGATGGTGGTGGTGATGACAAATTTATTGACAATGATACAATGATGATTTACACTGATTCCTGCCGATGAGGAGAAGAGGATGATGACATCAAAAAACAATGACTACCACCATCATCATCACCACCACCATCTTCATCATTACTATCATCATCAAACTGTACTACTTTTACCATCACCACTGTCATCATCATCACAATTTACCACCATTACTGTCACCACCACCACCACCAATACCACTATTGCTTCCACCCCACCCCCGTCATTCATTATCATTATAGTTGCGGTCCTTGTCCTTACTTACTTACTGACACTCTGTTGGTTACGACAACAAAGGTTCCAGTTGGTCCAATCAACAGAACAAACAGCCTGCTTGGGAAATTAATGTGCAAGTGGCTGAGCACTTCACAGACACGTGTAAACTTAACATAGTTCTCAAGGAGATTCAGCATGACATAGAATGTGACAAGGCTGGCCTTTTGAATTATAGGTACAACTCAATTTTAGCAGCTGAGTGGACTGGAGTAACATGAAATAAAGTGTCTTGCTCAAGGACACAAAGTGCATTAAAGTATCAAATACCCTAACCACTAAGCCATGTGCCTTGTCCTTATAATTGTGTTTCAAATGACATGTTATGAAATTATATTTACCTGTTATTTATGTTTGTTATATATATTTATCCCTTGTGTGTGTGTGTGTGTGTGTGTGTGTGTGTGTGTGTGTGTGTGTGTGTGTGCACGCGCGCATATGTCATCATCATTTAACATTTGTCAGAAAATGGAGTCATACCTTAGTTTCTGACCCACAGATGTACTGTGTCTCCTCTTTCTGCTTTACCCACTGCTACAACAATGGCTTCTGCTCCATGCAGCTTGGCTACCCTCACATCACCCCTACTCCAGCACAACTGACTCTCGTCTCTCTTTCTCTCATTATCCCTATTGTTTCCAGCCCTTAATGCCCCATACAAGCTACTATTCTGAGTCCTTCCCCAGAAATTCATCTCTGGAACTCACTCCTTGCTTATCTTTCCTGCAGGGTCATGGAGGTTTCTCTTCTCTCCTTTGACTAAGAAATAAATACAAAGCAAAAAAGTTGCCAGAACACACGAGAGATTGAGTTGAAATTACCCAGGGATAGAGAGAACCTCTTGGCAAAAGGTGGGACTGAGAGCAGGGTGGAGCATCAGACAGGACAAGAAACTGAAGTATAACCAATAAGATAAATATAAACAGATAGAAGGCATTGGCAAAGCAGGATGAAATGAAGCATAACCAATAAGTACACAACAGCATCAGTGTTGAGAAGAAAGGAAGAAAGGAAAGCAGGAAGGAATCAAAACAAGAATTGTTGTTTGTCAGGGGTGACCTATTTGAAAAGCTTCCAATACAATTTACTGCCAGTTTTTTTGTTTTTTTTAAGAGGAACAATGAAACAAGTAAACATCTTGTAAGATCAGTTAAGACAGAAACTAATAAGGAATGATGTAATGCATCCTGGTACACAAGCACTGACGTATTTTGAGGGTTTTTTTTATTTATTTATTGTTGTGTCTGAGGAGGTTAAGTGGGAAAACATCAGCCCATAACCTAATGCAGGATGTCATTCTTTAGGATAAAAAAAAAAAAGAAATGTTAGTACTATTGGTCATCATCATGTAACATCTGTTTTTTTTATATTGGCATGGGTTGGACAGTTTGACAAGTGCTGGCCAGCTGGAGAGCTGCACCAGGCTCCAATTGCTTGTTTTGGTAAGGTTTCTATGGCTGGATGCCCTTCCTAATGCCAACCACTTTACAGAGTGTACTGGGTGCTTTTTATGTTGTACCAGCACCAGTACTTTATATGTGGCACTAGCATGGGTGGTTTTTACATGGCACCAGCGCTGGTGCCTTATACGTGAAACTAGCACTAGTGCATTTTACGTGGCACCAGCAATAGTGCATTTTACATGGCACAAGCACTAGTGCATTTTATGTGGCACCAGCATGGGAGCTTTTTATGTGGCACCAGCATGGGTGCTTTCTACATGGCATATTGGTATAGAACAGTAAATCTATCCATAACATGGGTAATGTAACACACACACACACACACACACACACACACACACACACACACACACACACACACACACACACAAGCACACACACAC
>JAOPUL010545841.1:0-10933 GCA_027564515.1 Octopus rubescens | reverse complement strand
CATACATACATACATACATACATACATACATACATACATACATACATACATACATACATACATACATACATATATTTGGACCTTATAACCCAATTTTCTACAGATATTCGGATGAAATTTGGTGAGAGTAAATGTGCTTTTTTGACAGTAAGACATTGAAAAGTTGTGCCCTCCTTTAAAAGCCTAAAAATGAATGGCTTGACACAACCTATACAGTGAGGTGATAATTATAGTTATCTCGGATATGATGAGAATGGTCAGATTTGATGGACCATAAATAAGGAGAGGACCAGAAACGAACCTCAGGAGAGTAAAGAAATATGGTCATCAGAACTCCCGGCTTACAACAACTATATTGCTTACAATAAACTTATTGACTTACTACAAGAATTCAATGAGATAGATGTTCTAGCTCACAAGCTGTTTAGTGTTACTGACAACTTCAATATCAATGGAGATGTAGATAGGCTACACTTCCCACTCAAGGAAGGTAACCGTCGTCACAAATCTGTATTGATGTCATATGAAGCACGGATTATGACACTGAAACAACATCTGCAGCAGAGGAAAGAGATCAATAGCTAACTTGGCCAAGTTTGTAACCGTGAAACCAACAATATAATTAGGATAGCTAACGAACATGAGAAGAGGTATAAAATAAGAACTGATATAGATCTCTCTCCAAAGAGCATTGATAAAATCTACTAATCAGAACCCCACTAAGCTTGCTTGGTTAGGAGGGTGACATTGATTTTGGACACCCTGCAGGATAAAAAACGAAACCCGGCAAAGGGAAGAGAAACTCAGAAGAGTCAATGGCCACCCAAAAACAGGTGGCCAGAACGTGAAAGCGTTGAACAGCAGACTGTCTAGAAGAAGAAACATTCTTTCTGCCCAACGGTAGAAAGAGCTCTTCAGTCTTGGTTGAGATGGTGTCTCGAGAAAAAACCCACTGATTGGTGGCAAACCTAAAACCACACCTCATCAATGTCTTAAAATATCTAACAATGATTATACAAACAACGACGTTAACGGGACTAAAATCAAAGGTGAAGGTGATGCGTCCGGTAGGTGTTCTACTGCTCCGCAGGGTAGACCTGATCGTCAGAAAAAAAATCTGCGAAGTGGGTGTGGGATAAAAAGATAAATTCTGTTGACATGGAGTGCTATTACAGGAGCAACCCAGTTGATGAAAATGGAGCCCTAAAGAGAGAAGATATAGACAGAGGATGTTCCGAGAGTGGTCTGAGAGAGGCCTGTTCGAAACAACGGAACAGAGACTGAGTGACCATGCTATGCAATCTGCAGAAACCAATGGTTAACTGAGATAAAGCTGAAAGCCATAAGGAGGAAAATCAATGAAGTCCAAATTGCGGAACCAACTGAAAATGAACATAATGAATAAAAGATGGATGATGATACTAGAGGTGGGGAAGGTAGAAATGAAATTCATCTTGAAACCGACATTGCAATAACTGACGTAGCATCAACACATATAGAACAATTAAACAACGAAGAATAACAAACTTTGAAAGATATCATAGCAATTGTAAAGAAGAGAGAGGTTTCAGAAAATAATAAGTTTTAGAAGATCGACTGAGGAAGATTGAAATTGATAGTGGATAGAGTAAATAAGATAATCGATCATGTGGAGATAACTAATGTTACAGATATAAATGATATTATGAAGCGGTCAGTACATATGCAGCAAAAGTTATTGGAATGAAAGATACAAAAGGTTAAAGAAATAATGAACGTTAGTGGAAAAAAAGAATCCAAGATTCAATGAAAGTACTCAGAAGAGATATCAACTTATTCGAGAGAGAAAAATAACCAACTGACTTCAACAGGAAAGGAGAGAGATCTGGATTACAAATACAAGATCAAGAAAAAAGGATTAGATAGAGTTCTGGAAGAAGTAAAACAGAGACTGGTGGCTAAAGCAGCCAAAGTCAAGAAGTACGAACAATGAGTGAAGAGGTTCAGGCAAAATTCACGTTTCCTGGTAGACCAAAAGAAGCTATAGCAGGAGCAAAATGGCGGAAACCAACAAGAAAATGTAATCCCAAATGCAGAGGAAAGTAAGAGATTTTGGAGTAACTTGTGGAGTAGTAGAAAGACACATAAATTGGATGCAGATTGGCTTAGGGAATTGAAACAAAAGTCAACAGGTATGATCCAAGACGAAGTTAGGATCACAGTAAAGATGGTCAGGACGCAGTGCCGCAAAATTCCTAATTGGAAGGCCCCTGGACCCGATGGAGTTCAAAGATACTGGATCAAGAAGCTTACGACATTACATGAAAAGATCGCAGTCGAGTTTAATGAAATCTTAAACAGCACAAAGCCATTACCATCTCGGATGACACTTGGATGGACAGTGCTTTGTCTGAATGATGCATCAAAAGGGAATGCTGTAGACAATTTTCGCCCTATTTCTTGCCTTCCAGTTCTTTGGAAGTTATTCACAGGGATTTTGCCAGAAAGCATGTATTCCTCCTTGGAAAATGAAAACATCCTTCCAGAAGAACAAAAAGGTTGCAAACGAAGTAGAGGCACGAAGGATCAACTCTAGATTGATAAAGCCATTCTCAGTGATTGCAAAATAAGACATACGAACCTTTCAATGACATGGATTGACTACCGAAAGGCGTATGACCTCATTCCTCATTCATGAATATTAGAGTGTCTAGCCCTTTTTGGAGTAGCCAATGATATAAGAGAATTTATGCAGCAGAGCATGGAAAGTTGGAAGGTTTGAGTTAACGTCATATGGTAAAACGTTTGGAGAGGTCACAATCAAGAGGGGTATTTTTCAGGGCGATAACCTATCACCAATTTTGTTTGTTCTATGCATGATTCCATTGTATATTCTGCTGAGAAAGAGTGGCATTGGTTATGCGTGGGGACGACGAAGCCTTAGAGCCAACCATTTGTTATTCATGAACGACTTGAAGTTGTTTGGAAAGGACCAGGTGCAGGTAGACTCATTGATCAATACAGTACACTTATTCAGTGAAGACATAGGAATGGAGTTCTGGATAAAGAAATGTGGAGTCCTAATACTTCAAAGAACAAAGGTGGTGAGAACTGAAGGGATAGAACTATCAGACGGAAGTGTCATGAAGGACATTAAAAAGAGTGGTTATAAGCACCTTGGAATCCTGGAAACTGACAGAATAACAGAAAAGGAGATGAAGAATTTACACAAGAGAGAGTACATGAGACGATTGTTTGATTCTCAAATCAAAATTAACTTGAAGAAATAAAATAACTGCCGTCAATATTTGGGCGGTATCAGCACTACGATATGGAGCGGGAATACTTAAATGGACAAAAGAAGAGATAAACCAGACGGACTGAGAAACGCGGAAGAAAATGACAATGTATGGAACCTTACATCCTAAAAGTGACGAGCATAGGATATACTTACCACAAAAAGATGGAGGAAGAGGTATGATAAGCTGCGAAGATTGCATAAGAAGTGAAGAAAATAGTTTTGGGTGGTGTATTTGGAACTGTACAGAATCATTACTCATGGGATCATAGAAACAGAGTCGGGCAACAACAAAGAAGAGATAAAAATAAAAGGAAGTTGAAAAGAAGTGTGTAGGATGGAAAGATAAAGTAATGCATGGACAGTTCCTAAGAGGAATAGACAAAGAGTCCAATACTGGAAAGATCGACAAGCATGAAACATGGTCTGGATGAGGAAGGGAGATTTGAAGGAAGGAAATTCCACATTGACAAAACGATCGAATCACCAGTGTGCAGAATGTGTGGGATGGTTGGAGAAACCACAAGCCACATTGTATGTGAATGTAACTCTCTGGCACAGCGGGAGTACAAGAGACGGCATGACAATGTTGCTCAAATTGTACATTGGTCTATATGTGGGAGATACACCTTAGAAGGAGCGGATAAGTGGTATGAACACCACCCAGTAGCTGTAATAGAAAACGATAAGGTCAAACTGCTATGGGACTTCAGTGTACAATGTGGCAACGTGATTGAAGCAAGAAGACCGGAGTTGATCGTAATAGAGAAAGAAGAAAGACATTGTTGGATTATTGACATCACTGTCCCAGGAGATATCCGCGTGACAGAGAAAGAGAAGGACAAAGTGGATAAGTACCAAGACATGAAACATGAGATAGCACATTTGTGGCAACTGAGGAAAGTAATGGACATAGCAGTTGCGATAGTGGCACTTAGAACAGTGACAACCACATTTCAGAAATAGCTTGGCAAACTTGGACTCACTATCAAGACTGAGATGCTCCAACAAACAGCACTGCTTGGAACAGCCAGGATTTTGAGGAGAGTTATGTCAATGGAACTGGAATGAGAAAGATGACAGGACCCATGGTCATTAGTTATGACCTGCTCCTGATAAAAAAAACATATCGACATACGATCAGTCTGAGAAATATGATAAGAATAATAATAATAAAAATACTGTGACTACAAATATTAATCATATATGCATTCCCATTCCTATACATATACACATAAATGTTATGTTTATACAGTTCACACACGTACAAGTATAATCTTACATAAAGGAACAAGCCAGCATAGAACACACTGGGTTTAAACAACTTAAAAGAGAGAATTATTAATAAATAAAAAAATGCAACACGTTTCATTTTAAACAGTGACAAAAAAGCAAATATGCTCGATAATAAAACTATAAAAAAAGAAATAGAGGTGTATTTCGATCTGTGAGTCTCAGGCGATCACAGTACAAAAGAGGCGTTAGCACACGCCCAGAAACAGTGTTCTGCCAAAATGGTAACACTGAATAGACAGACCCCCTCTCTTAGTATCACTGCCCAAGCGAAAAACAAAACCAAAAGAGAACGGTGGACGACTACATTGAAGTACAATATGCATTTTACACTGCAACACTATGCCCGAAATACACAGAAATAATAAAAAAAAACATGAAATATGAAGAAGAAAAAATACTGATATAAGAAAAAATCACGCAAAATACTTCTAGAAACGTCCGGCGATATATCCTGCGAGAGGGCAAAATGCCCAAAACCGAAATAGACAAACCAACAGTAAAAAGAAAATAAAACAAAACACCTAACAACTCAAAACAATGGGCTACAATGAAACGGAAATAGCACATCAGACATTATATCTCCATAAAAGAAAGAAAGAAACACAACAAAGGTAATAATGCATACAGCAAATACGAGACTAAACGTTAGTAAAATCTCTATACAACTACCCAAACCAGGAATAAATAGTACAGCACAGCAAATCAACAACACACACAGAGAAGCAAATGCTGAAATACAAAACAGCAACAAACAAAATAACACACACCATGACAGACCAGCTGTAATCGATGATGGGGATGAACCGACTGAAGAAATAACAAAAATAAAATAAAACATAACAAAGTCGATAAATATGAGTGAACGTAAACGTCTCCCCAGACTACAAAAAAAATAAATAAACAGCTCTGTGACAGAATAAATATTTATAGATACAACAGAGCCCTATAAAAAATAAAGACCACATCAACAAATGCCCTAGATATCAACAAACTAAACGATCTGATTTATTCAGCAGCTGTAATGATATCCAGGGAAACTGGACTTGATCCACACGGAAATAAAAAAAATCCCCAGCCCTAAAATGGAAAGAGAGCATAATGAATAATATTAAAAAAGAAAAAGAAAAACATCCCTACTCTGTGAATTAGAAAAATAGGGATAAAACATGAAAAATAAAAATAAAACCTATATAAAAACAATAAGGAAGAATATAAGGAATGGAGGCATGGCCGAGTTATAAATGTTTTACACTGGAAGCTTTGCCAGAAATGGGGGATTTGAAGCTGGAGACACATGGTAAAATCATCGGATGGAAAGAGTGCTGAAGTCAGAGAAATGTAAAATTTTGTGGGACTTTCCTATTCAAACGGACAAGAAGCTAGAAAATAATAGACCATACATAACAATAATAGACAAGGAAAAGCGAAGTTGCTTACTAATTGATCCATCATGCCCGTTTGATCCTAGGATCGTAAAGAAAGAGGACGAAAAACAAAATAAATAGAACCCCTTAAAATTTGAAATTTCAAGAATTTGGAGTATGAAAACTGTAAAGGATGTGCCTATAATAATAGGTGCATTGGGAACTGTTAGCAAAGATATAGGTAAATGGTTAAAGGAGATCGGAATACAATGTCTTGTGGAACTTCTACAGACAGTTTGCCTCTTGGGGACAGGAAAGATTATCAGGAGGGTTCTAAGCACTTGAAAGCTTGTGGATACCTAAGGTTTCAGGTATTAACCCACTACCCACAAAAACCCTACCAGGAAAAGGACCAAACGTTAATCAAATCATAATCATCACTACTACTACTACTACTACTACTACTACTACTACTACTACTACTACTACTACTACTACTACTACTAATTTGTTTAGCAAGGGCACTAAAAATTCCGAAGGATTATTGTTATATATGTTATAATTTCTTAATATGCACGATGTCCGAATGTGACAATAAAAAAGATAAATAGAAAATTCAACATCAGGAACTCTAGAAGGACATCCCCAAAATACAGTGAGTACGTAGATTAATTACATACATACGTATTTATACAACATACATGTACAGATTTTAATATTTATAAACATTTATAAACAACAATAGATACTTCTTACACCTGACGCGACCCATACGCGCACACAAACGGAATCAACTTTGAACCATAAACACATTGTTCTGCCTTCGCAAACTGATAACATAAATGCTTCATAGCTTGATTATTTTGCCAAAAAAACACTCAAATTGTTCGACAACCCATCGGAGTAGATACAGAATAGACTCAAACATATTCATATCACGTTTAAATTTAATATTTATAAACGACAAGCCCACACGTACACACAAAAGAACAAGGACTACATTTTCAACCCCCACCTCCCAAAAAACAAAAAGAAAGACAAAAAAGACAAACAAAAAACAAGGTCAACAGAGACGGCAATTCTTCAATACTAGCCCGTACCCTCCACAATCAACAGTCCTTTACATTCCTCATTTCCTCTTAAAGCCAAAACCGGCCCATCATCATCAGCGCCTTTTTGCTCTATTGCTCTACAGGAAGGCCAGCCACAGTGAACTACAACAGCAGCAGCAGCAGCAGCAGCAGCAACAGCAGCATCAACAGCAGCAGCAGAAGCAGCAGCAGCAGCAGCAACAACAGCAGCAGCAACAGCAGCAGCTGCAGCAACATGACCACCAGTTGCAGCCACTCCCAACACTGGCTATATTTCCGTTCGTCCGTCCCTCCTTACTTTAACATAACGCTATGTCAAGACGAGATTTAAAACAAAACAATAATTTTACTACAAACTGTATTTCTCGCCCTCCGGTCGCACCTCACTCTCTCTCTTTTTCTCTCTTTCCCTTTCTTTCTTTAACTCTCTCTATTCTTCTTTTTTTAAATTCTCATTTATTTTCGTTATATCCCACGCTTTCCTTTTTTGCTTTCTCCCTTTTCTTGTTCTTTTATTTGATTCATTATATTAATGTGTACTTTTAACTGTTAAATAAAATAAATAGTGATCCGCTGAGGATTACAAGTGGGCAATGGATTCTCTGAGAACTCATTCGGCATGTTGGAAATAGCAGTCAAATCTCTTTCAAATCGCACCTACAGATAATGTAATTCTGTATGCGGCTGTCATACAGTTAGAGCTAGTGTTGTATTTGGGGAGACTCAGTAGCAAACCCTGTAGCAAATCATTCTCATTCGTTGCAATGATGCTAAATAATACCAATAAAAATAACGGCGTGAACGGAAAGACGACCCCGGATGTCCAAGACACCGGATCTTCTTCGCCCGGCAGTAGGCCCTCAGAGGGTAATGGAGTGGAACACCAGAATCCCCTCGGTCGTGGTCCTTTAACTGGTCAAAAGAAGCAACGTGCTCGCAAACACATGTGGTCTGTAGATGAAAACAAAAAGACAATTAAGTGTCATGAACAAACCTTGCTAGACAAGAGCAATGACAAATGTAAAGCTATCGGGAAAAGAACATTAGAACTTTGGAACCAGCTCGGTATGTTCCAGATTACTGAAAATGGACTCATGAATAAGATAAGAACGATTCGGAATAGAAGATTTCTTAATGAGTCCCAAATTCAGATAATCTGGAAAAAACCTCTGTAGTACCGATAACCACGAGGAGGATAATGTAGGTGAAAATCAGCGTCTGAATAGGTAAGAAGAAGGTGCAGTGAAGGAGAGGGACTTCCGGGGAGGAATAGGAAGAAATCAATGTAGGAGGACGCCGTATTACCAGGGGATATGACGGAGGAACAGAGGGACCTTATGATAAGACTTGAGAGAAATTGTCATCACGAGAGCAGAGATCGAGCTGGTAAATTTGAGATGTTTGACCGAGACAGTGTGAATGGCGCGACTCAAAAGGTTGATGAAATCCAAACATATATTCCAACGAAAGATCTATCAGAAACAAGGGATTTGATTAGATCCGCTGCAATTTTAGTAGGTGAACTGATTGGAATAAAAAGAGGAAATCAGGCTGATAGAAGGAGCTATGGTGGAAGCGGATGGGGCTGACTGTCATCAAAAGACTGCGAGGAGGGTGTGGGATAAAAAGATAAATTCTGTTGCGATGGAGTGCTATTACAGGAGCAACTCAGTTGATAAAAATGAAGCTCTAAAGATAGGATTTAGACAGAGGTGATATTAAAACCCTGTGAAAAGATCTGAGCCGCATAGAAAAATGGTCCAAAGGGTAAGGGAAACATACTAGAGAGGGTGTTAAGGCATATCTTGAAAATAAATACCATGTAGAAAAGAAAGGGTTCGTAACTGTTGTCGAAACCCTAACACAACGCATTCGGGCAAAAACAGTGAAGTTGCAACGTCACACTATCGCATAGCGCAGTTCCATCAAACCAGGTTATTCACGAATAACCAGAGGCAGTTCTTTTAAGAGCTTAGGTGGAGACACAGAAGATAACATACCGCCTGAAGCAGACGAAACCCGCAAATTTTGGAATGACATCTGGGGGCAAGAATGGATTTCTGTTGGGTGAATTCATGCAGTGAGATCCGAGCTTCATCCCCCTGAAACTCCAAGGCAGGATCATGTATACATAACAACGAAAGATGCAGTTACACAGGTATAAAAAATGACAAACTGGAGAGCGGCGGGGCCAGAGGGAGTCCAGGGCTACTGGCTCAAGTGGTGTAGGTCAACACATAAACGAATTCGTTTGCAATTAGACAATTGCCTACAGAGTGGTGCATTTCCGGAATGTATTGTAGAGGGTAAGACAACATTGTTGATGAAAGATCGGTGAAAGGGTAATGAGGTTGGCAATTACCGACCCATTGCTTGTCTTAACCTATTAGTGTTGACAGGCAGAAAAGATATATACGTTCCTTGCGGAAAACAATCTACATCCAGTTGAACAAAAGAGATACCGAAAACGATTCAAGGGAACCAAAGACCATCTTGTTATAGACAAGGTCGTAATGAAGAACTGCAAATGATACCAAAAGATTTGTGCATGGCCTAGATAGACTCTAAAAAGGCTTACGGCATGTTACCACATTCGTGGATTCTGGAAACACTCGACATGTGTGGAGCAGCTGTGAACACCTCTTTCTTGCAACAACCAGCACTTAGCCAAGGTAACGATCAAAAGAGATATCTTCCAGGGAGATTCTTCACCTCGTCTCAACCACCTTCTCTTCATGGACGATTTAAAACTGTTTGCAAAAACTGAGCCTGTAATGGAGGGGCTGGTCGAGCCTGACAGATGTGCAACAGGGATATAGGAATGGAGTTCGAGATCTCAAAGTGTGCGTTGCTCACTCTGAAACGAGGGAAAAGAGCAGAATATAGAGGCATAGAACAGCCAAACGGAGAGTGAAAGGGAGACCTGGATGATGATGGATACACGTACCTTGGGATCCTGGAGATGGACAATATCTTAAACGGAGAAATGAAGTGAAAGACAGGGTCACCACTACATATTTGAAGCGCCTCAAATGTCTCTTGAATTCAGAATTCAATGTGAGGAACCTTGTGACTACCATAAAAATATGGGCTGTTGCTGTAGTCCGCTATGGACACGAGAGGAAATGGACGCAAGCGGAGATTGACCAACTCGATCGCACTACCCGAAAGACGATGACAATGCATGGTGCTCTCCAACATAAGGCGAACGCACACAGGCTGTAAATGAAGAGGTGTAAAGGTGGACGTGGCCTAATCGTACGGGAGTGCATCGACAGTGAAGGAAGCCGCATGACAGAGTATTTGGTAAACAGCGAACAAGACCTGCTACAGCATGCTACTAATGCAGGAGGGGTTACTAACAATTGAGTTGAGAGTGCTAATGGATTCCGTTCAAGGATAGCCAACGAGAGAGAAGAAACACTACTCTGCATGTAATTACATGGTCAGTTTCACCGTGGAACAAACAACTTAAAAAATCAGGAAGCATCATGAAGGTGGCTCAGCAAAGGTGACATAAAAAGACGACTGAAAAAGTCTAATCATCGCTTCCCAGGACCAGGCATTAAATAGCAACTCTGTGAAAAGAGATATTTACCACACAAGTACAAGGAACCTCTGCAGAATGTATGGGAAAAAGGCCGAAAGCATGACTCACATTGTTAGTGCTTGTGAGAGTCTTGCACAGAAGGAGAACAAGCGCAGACACGACAAAGTAGCTCAAAACCTACACTGGCTACTATGCCAGAAGTATGGATATAAGGTAACGGGTGCGTAGTACCAGCATACACCGCAAAAGGTAATGGACGAGAACGGGAAGACAAAGAACCTCTGGGACTTTGACTTCCAGACAGACAAAGTGGTAGAGCACCGAAGACCAGACATAGTGACTTTTGGGAAGGACA
>JAOPUL010545677.1:0-19068 GCA_027564515.1 Octopus rubescens | reverse complement strand
TATATGGACACGCAAAGATATAGACAAATATATACATGTCCATACAAAGCCATTTACTGAATGTACGTAGATTGGGTCTCTATCAAACCCTGCGAATAAACATATGCACAACATTTTTTATATACATTCGTAATCCCAGCCAACCGGTAACAAATACCACGCCGTTATGTTCTGTAAATCAGGCACCCAATCAAATTGAAATGCGTATTCGTCGAATTCAATTAAATCATATGTGCAATCATAATTTTGATTCAGTATGAATCCAAACTGTCCGAAAAATGGGGACGTGAAATTCTGAGTAACAGTTCTTGAACAATTTTTTGCAGCTTTAATAAAAACATATTGCTCTACCTTCGGTATTCGAGTGTCATTATTCTCCACCTTGTTTTGTATGCATGTACTTACTCGTATATATATATATATATATGAATGTATGTATATGTATACGAGGTACAGTTGCAAAGTTCATAGTCTGACCAAGATACTTTCAGAGAATGTGACGAAATGAGATTTATTATTCATCATATCACTCACTCCCACCCTTGCGGTTCACACACTTCTTCCATCGGTGTTGCTGTGCTTGGATCCCATTGGGGAAGAAGCTTTCATCCTGTTGCTCAAAAATGTCATCAATAGCAGATAGGACTTCATCATCACTGCAATAAGGGTTCCCAGCGAAGTGTTTTTTTCATGTTGGGGGAATAAATGATAGTTAGATGGGGCCAAATCAGGAGCATAGGTGTACTGATCAACCAATTCAAAACCAAAGCATAATGGAACCAATGGTATATTTGCCTCTGCATTATTTTCCTGAGTGTTTGGTCTTGATAGCCTTTCGTAGCTCCCACCACAAGTTAGCATAGTACTCTCCAATGACGATAATCAATAATTAAAATGCTATTTACATCTAAAAGAACTGAGGCCATCACCTTCGCTGCCGATGAAACGAATTTGGCCTTCTTTGGAGCAGGTGAGGAAGGGTGTTTCCACCTCATGATTTGTATCTCTGTTTCTGGCTCAAAGTGATAAATCCAACACTCATGCTGGGCTTTGACACGTTCAACGAAACCATCTGGATGTACATCAAACTGTCATATTTTCCCGTGACGTGATCAGCCTGGTGCACTTTTGATCAGGTGTTAGAAGACGTGACACCTATCGAGCAGAAACCTTCGTCATGTCATGTTCATTGTACAGAATATTCTCGACTTTCTCACGGGATATGATAATAGCATTGGCTATTTGATTTATTGTCAATTGCCTGTCATCCATTAACATGTGGTGAACTCGATCAGTGTTTTCCTCGCTGGTAGCAGCTACATGATGTACATATCTTTGGTCATCTTTCAGACGATTCTCCCCTCCCATCCTATATTCAGCTGTCCAGGTTTGCACTGTTAATAAAGCTGCAGCGTCATCCCCAATTGAAGCAACCCTGACAGCATGAATGTCGTTGGGAGCTAAACCCTTTTCTTCTGCAGTACGTGATAAGACCACGATGCGAAGGTTTGTCCTTTACAAGATAAGTCGCTACCAGTTACATTTGAAGTGTTCTATGAGAAGTCAGATGTCGGTTTACCTGGAATTAAAGAATGCAGCTATTATTAAGAATTGAAATTATTGCATGCAAGATTTCACAGCTTTAGTATCACTCCTTCATAACCAGCCTATGAAATTTTCAGGCCACCCACGTATATTTATACGTACTTGCAGTACTCAAAATCTGGTAGCCGTAACGGGTAATCGCTTATAGCTTCGAAGCAGGTTTGTTTGTACATCGCCATGCAATCCCGAGGTTGTAGGTGACCTACAAAATTGGAAGGTTTCATCTTTAGTTTTTAAATATTCTTTCAATACAGATGAAATATTAAATGATACAACATAAGTTAAAACATAATCTCATTTGAACCAATTGTATTTATGTTAATCTATTAAAGATAGGTTTATTATGGATTAGAAGAATTATTTATAAATATAAAATTTGGTGATTTTTTTCTGGGTGACTGCCGAAGTGGCTGTGTTGTAGTTTTAAAGTTAGATTAAAAATACTTTTTTTATAATTATTGAAATACTTATCCATTTTCTGGATTTTGGAGGATTGAATAATTGCAAATGTCAATCGTTATCATATTTTCAGGGTCGCAGGAAAGCTTTGTGGGTAGCGTCAATATCTCAAAATGTTTGTGCCAAAGAATTAAACATTCTCGTAATGTTACCCATGTAATAATATAAATTAATAATTATTTAGCTCTTCAAGATACGACGTGATTTCAAAACACACTCATCAATTTTATAAATACCGCTATTGTCAGTCGGGAGTCTGATTTTCTTCCGTATGGAGACTTTTATTTTTCACCTTATTTCTTGAATTCTTTTGCCACAGGCTTTGTGCAGTTCATATAAGATTTATGGGACTTCACACTTTGATACTAATTATACTATGTTACAAAATAATTTTATAGTAGAAGGATCGTCCATTAAGGTTTATATAGATATGGTACTGATATTGATCTTCTCTTTCAGCTCTGTAGTGTGAACATTACTATAAAATGTCTTGACCATAGTTACTAGAGGATGCACAAAGTAACCAGATTATTTCTGTTATTTGTGCGGATACTATGTTGGAGGAAAACATGTATCACACAAAATAGGGAAAGGTGCCAAATACTAGATCACATACAGACTCTACTGTGGAATTCATTTGGGTCACCAATATAAAAAGCCTTGGAGCACCCCCCCCCATGTAATATCTGGAAGTTGCCGATGAAATTTAGGAGGGTGGTTGAGAGGTGCAAGAAGATCCATGCCTATTGCTATTCCAAAAGTACGACGATAGCTAAAACACCATCACGGCGATTGCTATTTTTTCCCCTCTGTCACATGATGATACGTTACTTGTACCACTACCACTACCACTAGAAAATCTAAGAAAATCCCATCACAATATTTAAATTGAATTTGATATGCTAGATAAAATAATCAAAATACAGAGGTTAAAAATATTTAGCTCAGTTTTATCTTAATGTTAGGAAACGACATGAGGAATTCAAAGTATATTCTGCAAAGATAGAAATGTTTTGTTTGCTGTTATTGGAATTGATCAGGACCTGTAAGAATGGTGACCCGTTCATAGACAGCGCAGCAAGAAGCCTCAAAGCAGTTTTACTGCCCAATGGAAATCAGTATCCATCTCTGCCTATCGAATACTCTGTACAGATGAAGGAAGAATATGAAAATGTCAAAAAGCTTCTTCAGAGAGTAAACTATGCGGAATATAAGTGGGATGTTTGTGATGATTTTACGACGTTTGTCTTCTTGCTTGGAGTTGCAGGCTGGATACTCAAAATGGTAGTGCTTTCATTGCCTATGGGACAGCAGAGCTGATCTTGAACATTACCGGATGGTTTAGTGGCCCCAACGAAATGGCATGCAGAGGGGAAAGCAAAACTCATAATGCAACCTCTTTTAGAGCCTCCGAAGATTTTGTCACCCCCACTTCAAATAAAACTGGGTTTGGTTAAACAGTTTGTGAAGGCCTTAGATGATAGTGGAGAAGCCTTCTACCAAATTTGATTTAGTCTTTCCAAATCTATCTGAGGCAAAGGTTAAGGGTGGCATTTTTACAGGACAGCAATTAAGGACAATGTTGAGGTCATGGAAACTTGAAAAAACAATGAATGATGTCGAAAATGAGACTTGGTGTGCATATTGTGACATAGTTCATGGTTTCCAAGATAAAAACAAAGATCCCATCTACAAGCAGCTGGTGACAAAGCTTTTTGAGAGTTTAAAAAACTTAAGCTGTCGAATGTCTTTAAATGTGTACTTTTTGCATTCACTCTTAGACTTCTTTCCTGAAAACCTAGGTCAGGTCAGTGAAGAGCATGGTGAGAGATTCCATCAGGACATTGCTGCAATGGAGAAGAGATTCCAAAGAAGATGGGACACTGCCATAATGAGAGACGATATATAGCCACTTGCCCGTAAAGATAAAGGAGATGACAGTAGGGAAACACGGTATTTAATGCATTTCTAGTGTACCCTCATCATATGCTTCTTTGCATTTTTTGTTGAGCTTAAAATGTTTCTAAAAATATTAGTTGATTGATATTGTCGCACACTGTAAATGAGGTCAATAAAGCACTACGACAATGAAGTATTTTTTCTTCCAATATAAAACCATAATTATCTCTTAAAATATCGTTGGTAGGTAAAATCTAAGGGTAATTTTGAAATCAGGAGAAGAAAAACACCAACAAACATTGAATAAATTTAGAAAAACACAATTGGTGTTACATAGTGTCACTACTTCCATGCGTTATTTGAAATTCTGAATTATTTACAGCAACTACCCCATGAAATTTTGAAGTAAGTACGTAGAAAATGAAGTCGATACTATAGTCATCAATAACACAATCCAACGGGTATTTTCTTGTCAGGAGGTTTTTATCTGATTTGAAGGACTTTTGATAGGCTGAATCCATTTTTACCATCACATCTAGATTTCATGATACCTAACCCCCCACAATCATCAGTGAGTGATATGCAGAGACATTAAGTTCGTAAATATTCTCCTGGGACAACAAAGTGGAAACAACTAATATTTATGTGGGACAGTAGAATTAGGGAAAGCATCATGTGATCAAAGAATGAATGCAGCGAACATTAGTTCCAACGTTTAGATAAAGAAGGATCATTGTTTTACTATATCTGCACCACATTTCCCGGTCTGAGCCATGGAAGGATAAGAGCTGGTGTATATGAAGTGCTTCAAATCAGAAATTTGATGATAGATGGAAACTTTGTCAATTCAATGAATTGCATTGAAGCGGCTGAAACCAATTCATTTGCAAAAGTTGTTAAAGACTTTCTGGGAACAAGAAAGCAACCAACTATGCCGAAATAGTCGACAACATGCTGGGAAATATTTCCAAAGTTGGAAGCAAATATAAGCATAAAGCTGGAATATTTCCACAGTCACCTTGATAAATTCCCCGAAATTATTGGTGACACAAGTAACGAGCATCAGGATATAAAGGTTTTGTTGACTCATTTTGTGCATTAGCTTTACGCCAAGATTCAATTTATGGTGTGGTTACTTAGTATTTTAACATCTTCCTGAACCACTGCAGAAGTGGAGGACATGGTGAATACTGTCCTTGGAGAGCCTATGTGTACAACAGCGCTTCGGAAGGCGGAACATAAGAAACATGAGATTTGTTAACGACATAAAGGGATTAGATAAACGATAAACTGATAAACTTCTTCAGTCAGCATTATAGCGTCTGCATTTCTGGATCTCTTACTGATATCAGAAATCAAGTAGATGTTTAGTATATATTGGAAATATCCGATCCTATCGTTTTGTGGTAGATATGCATAATTCTGTAATCGGTATAAGAAGTATCTATCAAACACAGTACTTTATTGGATTACTAAATGTTGGTAAGAAACCTCAAGATTCTAGTACTCATCGCACTCGTTGGAAAATACTGGTCTCAGAGCGTCATAACGACCACACTACGACCCCCATCCCGAGGTGAGGGCTCAAGGTAAACAATAATTATATAGGCAAAGTCCAGGATTATGTTTTTCAAATCTGAATTTCAATAAAATCCTACATGAAAGGGATATGAACTAATTACGCAACATGACGAAAGTCATATCTGTTTCGAGTATTGATAGAAAATTGATTTCTGAATTCAAGACTGTAGTTAATAATAAAATACCTTACCTGTACATGCAACGAAATATAGATTAGAGAAGTGATCTTTGCATTCATAGTTTCTGATTGCAGAAGCACATTCCACATACAAGTGCAGGCGTCTGGAAGATAAATCCAAACAGAGTTCATCAGTTAAGAAATAACTGAGGAGATCATATCCAATCAGTGATTCTAAACTACGCACCACTTTAACATTTCTGGTAGTATTTACAATGTTTTACATTTTGGGGTGAAATTCGTACTATATCTTATTTTCCTGTCATACATACACGATTAGTCAAATAAATAATTGACGAGGTGAGAGTTAAATTTTAAAAGACTGTTGCATAAATTGATGCTATGCAATTGTTAAGTATTCGTGGCACTTTCGCTTTCGCTTTCTCTGATAGGTGAACATTCCAAGAATGCTCCTGTTGAGAAAATTAATAGTTGTGAGTGAAGAAGAGGCGATATACAGAAGGCCATTATTAAAATTCCAAGTTGCAATTTACATTTGTGTTTGGTTATATTTGTAAAATATTAGATATAAATTTTAGGCTATATAAAAAGCACGGATCTTTCCTGTGGCCACAGTTTTCTATTTTTTAAAAACTTTGCTCCAATTGTTTTCAAATTGAGTAGTGTACTGATGTAGTCTTGTATACTAATTATGAAACTGAAATTCAGTTTTGCCATAAATGGATAAATAATAATTTAGTAGCTTTTAAAGTTTGTAAATTGTGTGTATTTGAGCCAATCGAAAGCCGCAGATACATTGGCGCCTGTGTCCATAGTAACAAGCGAAGCTGTAGTCTGCTTAAAACTACCACTACGTGTATTTTCTTTACCTGTGTATTTTTTTTGAGGAGTTCATAGTTTCTGAACTTTCGTTTTCAAATTTTCGCTACAAAAATAATAAATTAATCGTTTACATGAAGTGAACTTTTACAATAGTATAACGCAGATTTTCTAAATAATTTTTGTCAAAACAATTTCATTGACGATTTTTCCTTTTTAAATTGTTTGCTTGCCTATTCAACCGTTTCAAACAGTAACCTTACAACGTACCTCTATCCCTAAATCCTTATTCGCACCCTAAACCCTAACCCTAACTATAACCGTAATCGTAACCCTAAATCTACTTTAATGGGTGGGGTATTTTGTAATTTTTCACCTAAAACTATCGTTCAGGATTTCTTCCATTTTGTTCAACCGTTTCAACCCTAACCTTAGACCTACACCCTAACCTTAAACTCCAAACCTAACCTTAAACCTCACCCTAAAGCCTAATGTTTGTTTGATTTTTTATATATTTACAGAAAACTTTCGTTGAGTATTCTTTCATTTTAAGATTATTTACGTGAGTGATCTACCGTTTCACATGGGTTTATTCCTTAAAATGTATAACACTTTAAAACATCTTACAACATTCGTTATCGTAATGTTTTTGTTTTCATTTATTGATAGATAGCTATCACGCAAAAAGTGCCAGGTTCCAAATCCTGCTTTCTGATTGGGTAAAAAATATCAAGCTTTAAAACTCTGTAACATTTCTCTAAAATCTTTTCTGGAACAAGTAAATAACCTAATCAGATTCAGCGTGGAAAATTACATCAATAAACTAAATTTGAAAATTTTCACTAGGTTTTCAAAATTTCTAAATCTGTGACAGCAACAGAAAAGACCTAAAATAATTTTTCAAAATCGATAAAAAATACAACGGTTCGATTAATAGAAACTCATTCTGAATATTTCAAAAAGAATGTGAGAGAACAATATTCGATCTTTCACGTTATTTGAACCCGCCGATTAGAATTTGAGAATACGATATTTAAATATCGGATTGTAAAACAAAGTGGGTTGCAGTATATTCTATCTAAATATTCTTTGCGATATAATCACAGATATTGGTAAACCATTTAAAGTAGAAGTTGTTTGATATCAATATATAGAAATTTGACAATGAAACAATGAAAGAGAATATTGTTTTCTATATTCCATAGTATTTGAAACCATGCACAAACTGTTTGAAGATACGATTTTAGGAATTTTAATAATGTTTTTGTTTTAAATCTGAGATACCTGCGCATCATACATGGTCCAACGTCATTCTAGTATCTCAAAATAATTTCTGGTTATGTTTTCCCAGCATATCAAGTATCCTGCTGGAAAATATGCCTCTTGGACACTAATGTAGACTGCACAGTACCATAGGTGATGTAGTAATCTCGTATTCACCAGGAAAGATGAGAAGTCTCATTGATAATATTTGTGCATGTTTATTCAAGTCTTACAAACGCTGACATAATCACCAGAACAGCATAACAAAAAACATACTGCGCTAATCACAAAATCAAGAAACTAAAAGCAAGTCAACTACAACTTGAGTTCACCTCTCCCATTTATAACTACATATTGAACCTCAATGAAAATACTGTGCAGTTCAATGGTTGGCAAAGTTCTTGAGCATTGTTGACTGCCAGCTCTAGTACGAACTGCAGTTGAAACTCTGAGTCAATGGATTATTTACGAAACCAGCTATGGTATTCAAGAATTGAAACAGTTTATCCCTAAAAGTGAAGTACTCTTCGCTCCAGATGAAAAATCTTGTTTAATACTCACACATCTTGTGGCGTCTTACTATGGATGAATCATTTTCCTTGTTGTTTCTGGTAGAACACGTAAAATCACCTTGATCAATCTGATTCGGATAAAGGCGCAAGCAGATTGTTATTGCAGTTGCTTTTTCGGGAATTGCTGCAAATTTACTTACATATGGGAAACTACACAGCCTGCCTTTAAACTGTAGCTCAACGTCGCATACATTGATAGCTCTATGTATAATTTTGGTTTCAAATTTTGGCACAAGCCATCAAGTTCAAGGTATGGGGTAGTTCGATAACATTGACCCAAGGGCTCAACTAGTTCTTATTTCATCGACCATAAAAGGATGAAAGGCAAAATCTACCTCGGCGGAATTTGAACTCACTACGTGAAGACAAGCGAAATGCCGCTAAGCATTTTGCCCGGCGTGCTAACGATTCTGCCAGCACACCGCCTTAACTCTATATGTAATGTTGGCAAAGGTTCTGTACAGAAACATGTTCTGAAACAAGTAATCTGAACGTATAAGAGACGTCTACCTATGTGAAACTCTTGTATTTAAAATTCTAGCCAACAAAGGTCAAGATCTCAGAAGTAACTGTATCATAAAAAGTGGAGTCATAGACTTCGTCAATGAGCCGTGCATACTAAAAGTTAAACTTGCTCATAATTTAAGACCTTAACTCAAAGAATCCTATATTCGAAGGTAAGAGGAACGCGTAATATTTCTACCAACACCAGGGTTGCATTCAATAGAGATGTCTTAGGTGTTTTATTTCCAACTAGAACAAGGAGAGTGAAAACATCGAAATACAAAAAAAAAAAATTATAGAACAATAATCTAAATTTATCAAGAAAAGCTATTGAAAGTATATCCTAGACACATACAGAATTATAGAAATATTGAGAGACTTTCTATACGTGCTATTCGAGCTCCCCCAGATCTCGTTGTATAAGAGATAAATACCTCCACCATTCAACAGATATGAGCACAACCCAGATTGTGTACAAGTATGTTTAGACTTCAGTTGATTTTCATGATGCTGTCAACAATGCAACATCATTTTTGCATTTCTCTTCGGCACACCGGTGGCCCTCCTTGTAATCTGTAACTGAAAAGGGGCAACCTATTTTGTTGACATAAATACTGAATGTACGAAACTTTACAAGACATATTGTCCGGTACAAGACATACTGTCTGTGTACCTTATGGTATCTAAGGTGCCGTTATGACTGTTGGGCCAAGGCAGATATTTTCATTATTCGCACACCACTCATCCAATCAGATATACTCTTACAGTTCAAGCACCAGTTTTTTTCTATGAGCAAGAATAAGACTTAAGGCTGCTGGATTTGACGTTATAATCTCATGTCACTCATTATCAGCTCTATGTTCTATCAGAGTACCAAAGCGCAGAATAGGAAAAGTAAATATATAAAGTATGTCTCTCATTATTTGTCACACTGAGCCAAGTGCTCAGTTAGTATCTAATATTGAAGACGGAAAGATAGGATCTGTAGCGTCGCCTAGAGGAATAAAATGCCGTGATTACTTAATTCGAAGATCCGTGCTATCAACTATACCAAAACGACATTACAAATTTTTTTCTCAGTGTTTCATTTTGGGTTGCATCTGGTTGGATCTCCATGTGAAATTTGGTTAAAAATTATTTGAGTAATGGCGATTAAACGTCAAAACAAACAAACATCTGTGTTTATAGATGTAGGTAACTGTTAAAAATATATTATATTTCTGGACATTTAAATACGTGAATATTACATGTAATAATAATAGTAGGAAGAAAATATATGTACCTGCAAAACTGCATATCGGGATTACTTATGGGATGAAGAAGTGTAGCATGTTTACATGTTTGTTCAGCCCATTGTAAGCAGCTTTCTGTATGTGTACGTCCTAGAAATGTGGAAAAAATATACTTTATTAGAGGAACATGAGAAATCGAAATTGCAATATTTAATTCTGTTCTGAAGCAATACTATCAGATGGCATTTGTAATACGTATGTTATCGATAGAAGAAATAAGTTTCTGTTTTAATTAAATTATATGATATTGTTTATTAGAGGTAACGTGGAATAAATTATTTTTCATTAATATTTAGCAAAACAAAACACAACAAAATATAAAAAAATATAAATATTATCATAGTGACTTTTTGTCTAGATTTTGGTGTTACGTTTGGGGCAATGCATATTTAAAAATCTCGAGTTATTGGTAGGATTTACATAATCTCTTTACATAATCTCTTGAGATCTATTAGTATTTCAGAATTTATTTATTGCTTTACGGTGCCATGTATAAGTCTACTGCAAAAAACCGCAATCTACGTGAGTGTAATATTAAGAGTAAGAATCTCGGTAGATGATGCATATTTTGTAACTTATGATTGTTGTCTTCTGTGTGAAATTTCGGTCCTTCTGTTAGAGAAGTACTCCATAAGGAATGGCGTATTTGTTTAGCTGTTGTAATGTCTGATGCAGATCATGTCATATAAAGCGATGCTGATTATGATACAGTGATATTGTTAAATACTCTCCATAATATCTTAACGATCGCTTTTTATATTAATGCTGTATAAACATTCCTTACGTTCACAAACATTACAACTTAATTCTACTTTCCGTCCAATTTAATTGACATTGGAAAACATTGTGCTTTATACATCTGTTAACGTTTATTAAACAACATCCTATACATTTCTGTGAATAAATAGAATAATATTAAACGCTCGATAGCGAACTATCTATCAGTTTCAGTAGCTTAATTATTTTTGTATAACGAAACGTTGTCAACGTTTCTATTCTAGAACATAATAATACAAGGATACCTCCTGCCACCTACTGTTTTTAAATCATATGTACATAAACTTTCATTATATTTTAAAATAGACATACACGGAGGCTCATTCTAAAACAGCATCGTACATCACATGTGACTGCGCATAACGTTATATACTACACCAACCACATAGATACTCAGCCAATCTGTTCTGAACGTATTTGTGATTTGCGGGATTCGAGAGTGTGTGATGACTTCTGAAGCTATTTATACACTAACATGCATTCCTTGAGTCTATAGTCTTACACAAATTATTTCAGACACTATGAGTACCTTCACACACGGAATTTGAGACACTGTGTGTAGTCTTCTTTCATATAATAAATCATCTTCATTCTCAGCATAACCTGGTTTAACCAGCTTGAACCTCTTTGAATTGCACAAGATCTGTACGCCACTTCAAACATTCTATACATATGTATATACATATATACATACATACATATATATTTATGTACGTGTATATATATACCTACGTATATACATGTGTATGTCACTGTGTGTGTATGTGTGTCTGTGTGCGTGCGTGTTTGTGTGTGCGTGTTTCTGTAATTATTCACTGTCGTCTAACGGAAAGAAAAAGAAAGGAAAGAAAAACAAAACAAAACAACAGCCGCTTTTCAATTCCGTTGTATTAGTTTACTTTTATTTTCTTGAAGAATTCGGTTAAATGAATGAAAGAGCTAAAAATTAATAGAAAGTTAGCCAAATTCCTGAGTGCCTCCTTTTTCTTAATATATATATATATATAATGGGGTCTCCCGTCGAAGACGGTGTATGCGTACTTAACCTTTTGCCGAAACAGCTGCACATATGATTTGTTTACAGTGATGAAAGATATGTGCTCTACATTAGCTCACTCCCTACATCGAATCGACGTTGCATTAACCGATGCACAGTACTCCACACGCCAGGTACTGATGTGATCGCAGATTAACGTGAAATAAAGTGTTTTGCTCAAGAAAACAACACACCACCCGGTCTATCAGCCCATACGTATGACAGACATAGAATCGTATTTTTAATTGCATCTCCGCATTGAACCTAAATTTACCACGGTTTCGTAGGCATCATGTACTTGGACTACATGCAAACAGCAAACCCCCTACTATCACGTTATCTGACATGATTACTCCTACAACGCTGAAGAAAAGGCAACTGAAATTGTATGGTATGTAATGAGATTCGGTATATTTTGAAGTCTTTTCCCCAAGGAATTGGGGTAAGGAAAATGGAGAACGTTGCGGAGAGAGAAAAAGATGGTTGAACAACAAAATGACATTGATAAGAAGGGACAGAACACTGGGAGAGACCCGCACAATATAGAATATACTGGAGCACATCGTGCCACTACATCACCACTATTATACTATTAGAAGTTGAGGGTCAAATGCAGGCAATAAATGCCCCTGAATATGAATTCACATATGTTTTCTTATTAATATAGTTCGTTGACGCAATATTTCTACCAATGGTTCTACCAAAAATATTTTAATAAAAAAAATATCTTACCACAGCATTGAGTATTAAATGTTTCTGCGAAAAAGTCTTTGCATTTTTCACCGGCGTCACCACATCTCATATATGCGCGCAAACGTCTGAAGTTATATCCGTGAAAATGTTTTCAGAATTGTGGAAATGATGAAAATATTTGACAATATTCTGGATTACTTATGATGTACTACACACCAAATAACTATTTCTAGTTTTACGTCAGCCTAAGCATTAATAGTATTAAACAGTTAATGATGTTACTATACATATATATAGATAGATAGATAAACATGTAAATATTAAATTTAGAATAATAGTAAGAGAAGTAAGAAAATATATGTACTTGCAGTAGCCTAATTCTGTGTTATTGACGGTGATGTTTTTTATATTCGGACATCTTGAATTGTAAATTTTACTGCAGTTGTTCGCCATTGCAACTCCTAGAAATTTGACATATTATTTATGAGTTCTTTCAACCTCTAACATATTGAAGAAATATCACACAATAAAACATAAATTAAAACAGTTTCTACTTTTCTGAATTTGTGTTCCTTAAAACCCTCCACAAATACCGTAAAGCATTTCTTGAAACTTTAATGATTCTGCCAGCTGGCCGCCTTTTCGGTGATTCTAATCATATCAACAAGTTCAATTTCATTTATTTGTATTTTCATACTTAACTTATAAAATGTTTGTGTTTTACAGTTTCCTTATTGGTTTACGGTGCCATGCAGATATATAGTGCAGAAATAACAGTCTAGATCAATGGTGTCAAATGTTTTAAATTATTATTATTATATTAATCGTACATATAATAAAACGCAATGTGTGTCCTTTTAGTCAAGTTGGGAGCATGAGACTAAAACGAAAAACGGAGTGGGGGTGAGCGACAACCAGAAACGCTAAAAGCGAATGAACTGCAGTTTTAGGTTTTACTCTTATCAAAGATAAAATATATCAGTCACTGATCAAGATGAAACCGCAATTTCGTATCGTAACTTGCATTTACTTTACCAGTTTCACACACACACACACACACACACATATATATATCTATACATGTAAAACAGAGGATGTGTGTGTGTGTGTGTGTGTGTGTGTGAGTGTTTGATTGTGCATCACGTCAGGACCGTACACCCGATGATCACCAAACTTGACATACTTATGTAGTCTCATGCGAGAGAGGTTCTTAGCTTATCGATTTCTCAATTTTTTTTAATTTTCTGTGGCTTCTGGATTAGAAAAACCTGCTCAAGAACAGCATATTAGTCAATAACTTCTACATTTTGCATCCGATTTTCTTCAAATTTGGAACAAACATGCGTTATGATTTCGACAATATGGTGCACTCATAATATTTTATTTAATGCCCCCTCTAGCGAGAAAAAACGAGTCCAAACAATCCGTGTCGTCATAACTACTACAATTCTCAACCGATTTTCTCCAAATTTGGAACATTCGTGTTTAATGTTCCCATCATTATTGTGGAATCATAAAAGTTTCAAGATTTTGTCTATTGCGGCCCCTGGGTGAAAAAACGAACTATTCCTTCCTCTTCTGCACTTTTGGATTGTTCATTCCAGTCACGAGCAACGCCGGGATTCACTGTTAGTAAATATATATGAAATTAAATATTAAACGCTTCTCTTTCCTAAATATTATCGTTCACACACATACTCACACACACAAACACACACACATAATATATATATATATGTATATATATATATATATATATATATAACAATATTAATATTCTTTACCCTTATGCATCTTACTAGCGATCTCTATAAACTTTACGATTCTTCTTCTTTTGATATCTTTACTTACCTCACTGTGTAATGTGGTGAGCAGCGAATTAACTTAAATGTTCCACCATAGCACACTGTTGGTTTAAAACCCACTGAAGCTGACAGATTTTTTGTCATGATGTAATCTAACAATTGATCAATAAGCTTAACGCTTACAATTATTGTTTACAAAATGTTCACCCGTCACTGTTTCTTAATTTAAGGCAGAATAGGCACTTGTTTATTTGTTTACACAACGCTATGAAATTATAGTTTCTAAATCTAACGGAAAGAAAATGGTGTAATCGGTCGCTACAGTTATCGTGAAAATAAGAGATGTGGGTTCAGTTCTCACGCGTACAAATACCCATTTGTTTTACGTCGAGGGTTTGTTTTCCCCAATATTTGACTATTTCCTATCGCCAATACACGATGAAACTTATAAGCAATTAGCTGAACGAGGAATCAGCCTCAGGAACTATTTGTTTTTAAACCATGTACTTATTCTATTGCTCTGTTTTGCCGAATCGCTATGTTACGGGGAGGTACACACCAGGCCCGGTTGTAGAGCGTTGGTGGAAGTCAAACACAGACAAACAGACATAAACACACATAAAAGCGGGTAGGCTGAACAGTTCAAAGGCTGACCAAGATAATATCATGGAATGTTACCAATCGAGGTTTATTTTTCACTATGGCCACTTTGCGGTCCATACATTCCTTCAATCGGTGTGGCAATACTTGAACCCCATTGGTGAAGAAGCTTTCATTCTGTTGCACAAAAAATGTCATCAACAGCAGATATTGCGTCATCATCACTTCGATATTAGTTCACAGCCAAATGTTTTTTTTTTATGTTGGGAAAGAGATGATAGTCAGATGAGGCCAAATTAGGAGGATGGGATGGTGCTCAACCAGTTAACAACCAGTTTACCTAGAGTGAGAGAATGCAATCTTTCATAAAAAGAGCTGAAATTAATGTATTTAAGATTTCACAGTTCTAGCACCACTTTTTCTTATTCAGCCTACGAAATTTTCATCCCACCTTCGTACATACGCTGAATTTGTTTCGGCTCCGTCTAATAAATCCACTCACAAGAATTTGCTCCGTCCGAAGACACTTGCCAAGTGTACCACTCAGTGGGACTGAACCCGGAATCATGTGCCTGCACCTACAGCTACGCCTACGCCTTCTAGATTTAAAACTTATTTTATCAAATAACTTTATACATACCTCTACCCACAGGCGCATGGCTCAGTGTTTAGGGCGTCGAGCTTACGATCATGAGGTTGCGAGTTCCATTCCCCCACCGGGCTGTGTGTTGTGCTCTTGAGCAAGACACTTTATTTTCACGTTGCTCCAGTTCACTTAGCTGTAGAAATGAGTTGTGGTGTCACTGTATCGGCCTTTCTCATTCCCTTGGACAACATCGGTGGTGTGGAGAGGGAAGGCTGGTATGCGTAGGGGAATGCTGCCTTTTCACAAACAACCTTTCCCAGATTTGTGCCTCGGATGGGAACTTTTTACCTCAACCCATGATGTCAAAGCCAATAAATGTTGATGCTAAAGTATATCCTTAATGTATAAGCAATCAGGTTTTAAAACCTTATAAAAGAATAATGATCATACAGTTAGAACTAGTTACGTAAATGCAAATGATTTTGCAATGTCACCAAAGCCCTTTTGAGAAAGAATTCTTTTAAAATAATACATATATAGGGCCTACAGAGATTTGGCTGTGAGAAACAGCAATTAGTTTCAAATATATCATTATCATCAAGGACTATATTCGTTGAACGTGGTTAAGGATACTACTGAAAATGTAGACTTTAAACATACGAATTAAGTTCATTCCTTCTTAGCGTTTCTCTGTTCATTGACTGAATTCACGACATTATTAATGATAGACAGCTTTGCACTTTTAGCCGATGTACTGATGAGATATGTACATCATAAAAGAATGTGTGAATCTTTTATCCCTCAGATATCAGACAAGAGGGGAAATGTATTTCAATCCATTTGGATAAATTAAGTAAAAACTGGAAATGAATGGGGAGATTGACCACAGAGGGAGCGCTGCAAATGGTAAGCACTCTGTATATGTTTCAACGTTCTATGTGATCTCTACAGTGTCTATTTCATTATATGAGATTCCCGGTGTAGGCATAAAATAAAATACTATTTTGTCAATATTTGAATGATAAATATCCTGAATTCAATCAATCTGCTGCAGGAATAATGTCTATGTACAGCAGCTCATATATGTGCGTTCAGGTTTTCTCTCGAATGCACATAATCGAATCAAAATATCGCTGAAGACTACTTGATGGCCATTAAAACGTCGTAATGAAACTTTCAGTCAATGTTACATCCAATTTTCGATTTTTTTATATAGAAAAGTTTTGAAACGAAGTACCAGGTAGTCGTTGCAAAATTGTAGATAAACAAGTACATTTCATTTATTTGTTTCCTACATAATGTTGATTTCAAATTTTGGAACAAGGCCAATAATTTCCGGGGAAGGTGTAAGTCGATTACATCAACCCCAGTCCTCAACTGGTACTTATTTTATCGACCTCGAAAGGACGAAAGGCAAAGTTGACCTCGACAGAAATTGAACTCATAACATAAAGACGGACGAAATGCTACTAAGCAAATTGAGCGGCGTGCTAAGGATTCTGCTAGCTCGCCGCCTTTTTTTTGTACATAATATTAATACATATAATAGATTTTTTCATCAAATTGTTTTGCTCCGACAGAATTGTAGGGCATATTGAATTGTAGGGCATATTGCTTCTGAACTATTCGACCTTGTCCCATGACCCCGCCCTGATATCTGCTCTTGAATGCTACCTGCCCCTAGTTCCGAGTCCAGATATATTCTTTCATTCAGTAATTTACGATAATTCATAGGTGTCCTGAGGATAGAAAGTTTGTAGGAATTGGTAACATTCCTAGAGATGTATTGAATCACATAGTAGTGGCCACGAAGTCTTACATGCAAACATTTAAAACAAGACTAAAACAAGACTGAAATAGAGTGTTTCTCAAGAAAGCCAATCTGCAATTATATCAAAGTATTAGACACAAAGGCACCTTAAGAATTGAGACCCTTAATCATTAAATGTAGCCGAGCGGCATGTAAGATTCCATAAAGTCACAAGTAATACTGAGCATGTAATCAACCTGTGTACCTTCTTCGGGAAAGACCTTCACGGCCCAAAGATAAGTATTTCGTGCTGTCATAGAATTAAGGAAGGCATTTAATAGAGTGTAGCGTGGTGGTTTACGGCCCAATATGAAGACAATGAACGTATGACAGATGTTGAATCATACTATCATTCGTCTTTACACCAGATCCCCAAATGAGTGTCGAGATGTCTCGTACCACGATAGGGGTCTGGCGGAGCTACTTATTCTCACCCTCCCTTTTCAATGTTTTCCTGGAGAGGATCCTATTCAATGACCTTGAAACCATGTGAGGACTGTAAAATTGGTAGTAAGGAAACACACAAACCTCAAATCTTCTGACAGCATTGATGGACAGAAGAAAGCGAGATGGAATCAGTTGACATAGTCAGCTATCTTGAACGAGGTTGCACGATCGATCGTGAGTTAGCACATTCAAACTTCCAACAAACACTAAAGTGTTCATCAATACAAACGGCTGTGTTCAAGGACAGATATCTCAGATAATACAGCAGATATTTGATCATCCATCATTGCAATAACCATACTCAAGTCAATATGGATAGATAGGAATATCTCCATGACGAAAAAGGTCAAAATCTTGTGAACCCTGGTGCCGGTACTCCCAACCTTTCTGAACGCATGTGAGACATGACATTTCATAGGCCCTCATGCAGAGGCATGCGCTCACCTAGAGACGGCCTCTCAGACATAGATACAAAGACATGGAACTTAACATAATCATAGAACCTTAGAGACAGATATAGATATATATGGACCACACATAGATATGAATCCTCACAGATACAGAAACAGGGACTCTCCGAGAGGTATTGAAACTCACGGACAGAGACACTGCGATTGATGCAGGCTATAGAAACGAGTTGTTAAAGCAACGCCTTAATCATCTTGTGGTTGGAACATATTAGAAACGAACAGGGCCGTAACATCAACCAGTCTCACATTGGCACCCATAAATTTACCTTGACAAAACTGAAGAAAAAAAAATCCGAACTGATAAGGCCATGTAACTAAAGCTAGTGATCTTGCAAAGATCATTCTCCAAGGAACTATAAAGAGAAGAATAAGGAAAAGAGGCGAAAAAGGAGACAAAATTAATGAATGTACTGGCAAATATTTAGCAGTGGTCCGATTTCTCCTTAGAGACGTCACAGGCGGGTAAGTAAACGGCTTGTATCAAGGTTGAACGTGCTGTCGAAAATTTATTCGGTGTTTATTTGTGTAATATAGTCAAAAGGTGAATTGAAGCCTAATGCTGAATAAAGAAGATTTTTTACACAGCAAAATAGAGTTGAATACGCCACAGAGTTGAATCTTAAATTCCAAGTCAATCAAATATGTATGTATGTATGTATGTATGTATGTATGTATGTATGTATGTATGTATGTATGTATGTATGTATGTAT
>JAOPUL010543818.1:0-10943 GCA_027564515.1 Octopus rubescens | reverse complement strand
ACTCATATATATAAAGTAAGGAGTTATAAGAGGGGAATTTAACCCTTTGATACCATTAGTATTACAGCCGTTTCGTGGCCTCCCTCATACAGTAGTTATTTCAGTGTGAACTCAGGGTTACACCATATTCTAGCAATCTCATCATGTATCTGTCTTTTTTAATTGATTTGTGAATATACAACTATATTGTATAATGCCGAGCATGCATATTCATGCAATCGTGTAAGCGTAATTATTACTGCATGAAGAAAGCTTGGAAACGGGCGTAATATTAAGGATGTCAAGTGGTTAAATAGGATGTAAATGTATATAATATACAGCACATGCTTTATATATATACATGCAAACATTCTGAAAAGGAATGTTTTACAACCCTGGTGCCCCAGCATGAGCGCATCTTTACTGCTGAATCTAGTTAAAGTATTAAAGAGATACAAATGTGTGTTTGTGTGTCTTTATATATAATTTCGAGCCATATAAATTACTATAGACGTCTGTCTATAATTGAAATATATTATCAAAACCAATATTAATTATCCCTCTCGCATCTTTAATTAAAGGATAAGCTATTATAAAGAATTTATTTTAAAGAAAGTGTTATTTACTTGGAAAATATTTGAAATTGCATTTCTTTATTTATGGTAACAATTCATTGTCAGTTTTGTCATTTTGTAAGTTTAATCCAAACAGGACTATCACCCCTTTTATATTTTAGACATAGTTTATTTGTTTCTCAATATCTGATGATCTTGTTTTAAATAAAATTACAATAATATATAGAGTGTGAAATTGGGCAAAAGTTTAGCTTTAATATAGGCGAAATAATGATGTTTCGAACTAAGGAGGTACGCGTTAGAAATGTGGTCAGTAGTGTATATGGGCTTATTTGTGTTTACTGAAGAAACACACATGCTAACAGATATACACATTCATACGTGTTGGTACTTATATATATATATACATAAACAAATGATGTACATCGATATATCTATGTATACATCCACATAAATCTGTATTTATAAATGTGAATGTACCTATATCAATAGACATATAGTATATAATATATATATATATATGTGTGTGTGTGTGTGTGCGCGCGAGTGTGTATTTTGTATGTATCATGGGCAACATAATACATACAAATTTTGTTTCCCTCATACTTGTGGAGAGTATGATAACGGAAAATACCGCTATCTGCAGAATACGTCGGATAAACGTAAGGATTAATTTTGCAGTAAAGAGATAGACATTTCAACATTTCCATATTATTGTTAATCACCTATTTATACGAGGACGTAAACACTCCAGCACCGGTTATCAAACGGTGGTGTAGGACAAACCCAGACACCCAAATCCACTCACAAGCCTTTGGTCAGCTGGAGGCTGTAGTAGAAGATTACTTCCCAAACACATGGCTCCGGGTTCACCCCCACTTCGTGTTTGGGAAGTAAGCTTCTTACCACACGGCCACTCCAGTGCCTTTGGTGAACTTTCTTTCTCAGCCGTCTGAAACGTGGTCAAGAGAAAGCGAGAAACTGATGGAAATCTGGCGCCTCTACACAAAGAAGACTGACTACTGGCAGAGGCTTAATAACTGAAACTCTATTTCCTGGAGAGGAAGCATGAACAATCTCCATTGATATACATTTAGAAGATCCTGGAAGTTCTACATTCCAACTTTGGAATTAAAATCTTTACCAACAACCAAACTGAACTGCACTGCATTGTCCCAAAATCCCGTTTTCTCCATCGAGAATAGTGACAATGGACTGTAACAGCTTTGGGTTTCAAGTGACCCAAACTGTTCAACATTCTCTTTGTTTAGATCTGGTGGTCTTCAAAGAGCAACTGGACCAATTTCGTTTTTTGTCTGAGATACAAGATGAAAAACTACATCGTCGCACACAAGAGGCACAATGAAGAGAAGTTCCGTCCAACTCGCTACTTTACGAAGAGCAGTCAAGAAAAGTAATCTAAACTGACACAGATATGCTGTGCTCCAGCCTGATCTCAGTCTCAGGCTGAAACCAGGAGAAGCATATGAAAGAATAAAAAAAAAAAAACACACACACACATATATATTATTACAATTGAAAATGGGTTAAAAATCAATACAAATCAAAAGTTAAAAATAAAAGTGGAATATATTGTGGTCTTTCCCCAAATATAACAGGTTTCGATGTATACCTTCTAATGAATACTATCTGTCCTTTGGCTATACTCACATGACATACATGCTAATAACTGGAAGTGAGAGAAAACACGAGAAGGAAACAAACTCAATATCGAGATAAAAGGGAACGTCAGGAATAAAAAATAAGAAATGGGTAGAGAATAGAGTTATGTCCCCTTGACTTTAAAACCGTAAGTAGGAGGTCAGAGGTCGGGACTGTTTTGACAAAAAAAACCCCGTGAGAGTTATGTCCCATTTGACCTTAAAGATTCTAACGTTTAGGGGTCATGCATGGAATGTCTGCTCTCTCCGGAGACGCTGCTATTTTCCAATTCGTCAAAAGGAATTTCTCAACATATTTGATTTCGTTCAAAATTTGTGAAGGGTTTGCTATCAAATATCTGAAAAGCCAGTTCGTTAGAATTTATATAGATATCAGTAAGTCAATATTATGATTGCATGTGCAATGATCTGGACTGGAAATATTGACGGTCTTAAAATGGAGGTTTGTTTGAAATTGTGGGCCCCAGTTTACTATGAAACCAATATTCACGTCGATGTTCTCCGAAACAAGTATTAGACAAATGCTATAAGATTGACATATTAAATATATAATGTGCACATATACTGCCTTAATTTTTGTATGGTGACTGTAGATAAAGGTTATTGGTTTCATGTTCTCTCTTAATAAACATCAGTGTTAACATCTTAAGTGGCTCAAAATACAAATTAATTCCAAGATGGTCCTGCTTTGTGTAAGTAACTTACATTACCAGTGTTCTGCAGGGGATGGCGGTATAACCACACTTCATGTTTCCCCAATTACATTTTGATCTGATTTATCAACCCTGAAAGTCTAATATTTAAATCATAACCGTTGTACATTCCCTGTGAGACAATTGGTGTAGTAGCTTAATAACAAAACTCATTAATAATAATTGTGATTTCGGAAGGGAAAATACAATTACTGTTGTGATGGAATATAATCATTTTTAATGATCAAGGGTAACATCATCATCGGTTTGACGTCCACTCTTCTATGCTCGGGTCAAAACTTTGTTCAGGGAGATTTCTCTCTCATCAAATGCCTTTCCCGTCACAAATCCTAATCACCAACCCTAATCCGTGTCACTGAGTAAGTGTTTTCAAGTAAGATTGGATAAGAAGCGTACCTCTTTGCATGAATTTGATTCTCGTTGGCAACGATATTGCGATACAAAATACGAGAAGACACATCGCACACATACAGGAACTCCTCTATGTACATATAAGCTATATATTTTCGGTTTCCGTATACAAGAGTTCGGTCTTTCCGGAGCTACAATAGCCATAATATTCAATAACAATCAATTTCTATACACTGGCAAATCATACTAGCTCTAATATTCATGATATTACATGAGTTTAAGAACTTCAGATAAAACTAAGACTCAGGCATAGAAACACGGTTAACTATGATTGGAATGAGGGAATCTTAACTATTAATATATAGCGAATGCAAAGAATAATACTGCTGGAGGATAATATAATGTAGATATAAATAAATGGGTTCTAGTAATTTCGAAATGAAGTCATTTGACAGGCCACATGGTAAGGAATATAAACAAAATGAGGCAGACATTATATAAGACATTTAGTGGTAGAAGGAACCTACATTATTATAGGGCTTCTAATAGCTAATTTGTTTGTAGATAATATCTGAAATTTGGAGGAAACAGTTTCATGATATTTCTAGTTTTCTTTCTCTCCTACTTGTGGAGAGGTTGATGAAGAAAAATTTAAAGGAGCAATTCTGCAATAATAAGATAGATATTTCAGAACTTTGTCACAATGGTTATTGCTGAGAATTTGCCTTTACCAGTTAATATGTCATACGTATTTTAACTAACAGTTAAAATACGTAAGTTCGCTTATTCTTATTCACCGCCCCACGAAGTACAATCAAGTGAAAAATAGCTGAAACGCCCACACCTAACACTGTCGTACCCTGTGTATACACACAAACATACCTATATAACGGTTACATATGCTTACATATAATTACACATATATTAATGTATAGTTACTTGAATTTAAAGGCATATATGTCTGTATGTAGTTAAAAGATAAACAAGACTCTTGAAGGTTTTACAGAAATTTATTGAAGAAAGAAATATGTGAGAGAAATATATATCAGTAAATTTACAAGAAGAGCATTTGAAAATATGAAATAGTCAAAATATATTTCCTTCATCTTTCACCTCCCTTTCAGATCCTTTAGGATATTTCCTCTATTGCGCTCATAATATTTGTCTCGTCCTTACAGCCATATAACATTATATATTCACTTTCCCGTGCCATAAGGCTCTCTCGCCTATTTTTTGCATTTTCATCTGTTTGTTTGTCTTGTCCTTTGTTCGTTTGTCTTGTCCTTTGTTCGTTATCCAACTGACACCACCAAATGAATTTTTGGACGTTAACTGAACAGGCTGTGGCAAGGCGCAGTGTATGGGTTATTCATTCGTTCTGTTCGTTTCTTTATATAAATTATTAATATATACATATGCATTCATACATAAGGTTTCCTTTAGAGCTGGTTTTAGAAAAAAATCATTATACATATATATATAGCCATAGAGGCTGAATATGTAGGGGCCTAGAGTCTGTGGTAAAGGTGTCCAATCTTGAGAGGGTGCTGTTTTCCAATTATCTACAATGAACATATACATATGCTTACATCGACTGGCGGATCTGTAATTCAGTAGTGCGCTGGAATTGTTGGATCTGAAAAGGATATGACTTATTAGCATATCCGTTTTATCCGTAGACATATGGTATTGACGTCCCAGGTATTTTCCAAATGAATTTATATGGTGGGTCATTAGGATGTAAATCCCTTAAGATGCTACCGCCCCACAAAGTACAATCAAGTGACAAATAGCTGAGACGTCCACACCTAACACTGCCGTACCCTATGCATACACAAAAACATGCCTATATAACGGTTACATATATATGCTTACATAGAATTACTCATATATTAATGTATAGTTACTTGAATTTAAAGGCATATATGTCTGTCGGTAGCAAAACTAAGGATGTGAAGTAGAAAGAAAACCAAGACTATTGAATGTTTTACAGAAATTTATTGAATAAAGAAATGTCTAAGAGAAATATATCTCTATACAGAAAGGATATTTATATATGAAGAAAAATATTGAATGAAAGTATATAAAAATAAAAATATTTGTAAGTGAAAGACAAGGTTTTGTTGGTAAATTTGTGGATATGACATACTGTATAATGTGTCGTACTTCATTTCGGATCCGTTAGCAAATCTAAAAAAAATTCAAGGAAAAAGATACAATTATTAACATAAAATAGAAAGGGATATAAATTTATATACACGTATATACATGTACTTCATTACACTTTATCCATTCGCTAGATAAATAATGACTGATTTATAATGTTTCACCCAAGGTTTTATATATATATATATATATGTATATATATATATATATTACAGATTAGAGCAGCATTTATAATAAACGATAATCTCTATATATATTACATATATTTTCAGGCGTAGCCATGTGAGTGTGTGTGTGTGTGTGTGTGTGTGTGTGTAGTTAAGGTATGAAAGGGGGAGATAATTCCCAGAAGGATAGATGAAAAAGGCTTATTTAAAAAATTATTTTGAAATACAGAGACAAATAGACAGATACACAGACGGACAGAAATAGATAGAATGTGTACATACCGCATTCGAATATGTATTCGATTCGTGATATATATTCTGCTGTAGGGATGCCATCAATCACTTCACCTATTGAAAGATCGAACAGTACAATATCAGGAAACAAGATTAAATGTTAAACAATTATAAATATCGACCAAAAATTGAAAGCATAATCGTTATCTTTACCAAAATCTAAAACCATTGAGAATGAGACTTTAATGTATGCTTTGCACGGTTCTCCATTTGAAAATATCTGCTATGTCTAATCTATCCTATTGACTTCATAGAATATAATTGACGCCCGCTCACTAGGCACCATTCATATAAAATGGACAACTTACTTGATTAAAATCCATGATTAACTCAGCAGATATATGGAAGAAGAAGTGTGCCTCAGACAGCTACGAGACTACGCATGCGTGAAAAATTGAGAAACACTTGTATGACTCGATTCTTACTATAAATGTCAGTATTTAGAATTAAATGTTATATTTGTCATATTCTCTATTTTATTTCGATATTGTGAGCATCGAGAATGTATTAAATATCTCGCAAGGCCCTTAATATCATTCAAGTGAATTTGCAAGATCCCAACGTCTCTTTTAATATAATGCAATTTAACTTACCATTCAACTAAATCTCCATCAGCTAGTTCTGGCATATAATATGCTGGATTATATCCACAAAACGCCTCATGGTATAACTCATTACTTAGCATATTCCATTCATAAATATCATCATATTCCTCATCAAGTGAATCACTGTTTACGTTCTCTATATTTTCATTGGATGGATTTTGTATCGGAGGTACACTCGTATCTTCTCCATTTCTACTAGACGAGGATAATGAATCTTCAACTGAATCCTCAGATGAGTGCCTCGTTGCTCCGTTGGACGATGCATCGTCAGATCTCAACATCAATGCATTACTGTCATTTAATTGGTTATCATGAAGTCTGACGTTGTTTGCAGTTAATTCCTGGTTTTCTACAATTCTCTCTCTACGGGTATTATCTCTATAGTCCTCCATTCCTATATAAAACATAGCTGGCTGATCGTTGTTACCTGATGGTACCCTACATTGCAAAGCTTTACAAAATGCCACCAATCTTCCTTGCGTAAATCTCTGGTCTCTTTCTAAACGCCAAACGTCTCTTTCAACTTGACTGTGAGCATACGTACAAAATGTCCTTTTGCAGAACGTAGCTGATTCACAAATTAAGTAAAATGCTTCTTTCCTGACGGTGAACGGTTTCCTAATGCTAAAATATCCAAACCGGTTAACACACTGTAATATCTTTGTAGCTTCCCAATCATGAGCAACCGAGCCGGCGCATTGATGTGGATTATCGGAACTTTCTCTACAAATTTCATTTTTGTCTAAACATCTTTTACAAATGAATTCGAACATTTGTCCGTAAGTAGAAATAATATAGTTTATATCGCATCTTGTCTTCCTCTGGCTTTCAATAAAATGACGAACGTTGAAATTGCCATTGATTTCTTCCCGCCAAAGTTTAATTTCAAGGTGATTGTGAGCAAATATACATCTTTGTTCTTTATTGTAATGTGAACCAGGTATATCATAGCAGAAATTTCTACAACGTTCTGCAATTTTAAAAGTACCATTTCGGTTTCTATATTCACGCACACGATTCCAGTGTGGCGTACCTTTCTCAACAAATGCTAGAATGTTGCGTTGGCATTTGTGCCTTACGAAAGTATTATCTGCATGTATAGGAAAGCAAAATCTACAAAATAAAGCGTGTTCATGTGTATCCATCAATGGGTGGTTATTTTGGTTTATTAAACGAGTTTGGTATGGATTTACCATCCCGTTGCAGCTCCAGTTTTGAAACTCATTCCCTTGGGTAGGTTGTCTATAATCGGTATACCTGGCTATTGAGAAATAAACAGAAGGTCTTTAATAAGAGCAAAAGCACTAATAAAACATCAAATTATATATTTAACAATAATATTTGTTATAACAATAACATTAGTTAACAGCAACATTCAAGATATTGATTTCACATTTTGGAACAGATCCAGCAATTTCGGAGAGAGTGTAAGTGAAATACATCGACCCTAGTGTTCAACCGCTACTTATCTTATTAACCCCGAAAGAATGATAGGCAAAGTCGACCTAGTCGGAATTTAAAGTCAGAACGTCTTAAGAAGTACCGCTAACCAGTATATGTATATATATAAATATACATCATATGTCTATACCGACACACACACACACATATATACATATATATTAATATTCATATTTATATAGAGAGGGATGAAGAAGTAGAAGAACAATAATAATGTTAATGTGAATCACATTTTGAAACTTGATACACATTAACGAATAAAGGGAATAATCGTTGATTATCATTAATAACCATTGTATCTTGTTGCCTTTTATCCTCCACACAAACAAATAATTCTTGTTGGAAAATGGGACTGAAAAGGGTTTTAATAAAGATTGCAGAGTCTTATACAATAATATATCAAAAGCTTATTATTAACAAAATTGTACTCACCACCTAAAACAGGATATTTTAGCCCTTCGTCTGGTACCTGCAATGGCATAGAATTCATATTTTTATTATGTAAAGCAGGGTATGTATATATATATATATATTAATACAATCCGTATAAAAATGGTGATTTGTATAATAGCTATAAGGAATAATATTTCAACTGGGAATTACAAAATAAGGTATACAAACAAATATGTTCAATGATATTAAGTTAAATGAGATTAATCAATCATGTGAATGTAGACCAATTACTAGCATAGTAATACCTATAGGTTGTTTGTTTCCATCTGTGTGTTGATGTTTGTATGTGCGCGTGTATATATTTATTCATTAACACTTACCACTTCTTGGTCGTTAAAGTACAATGGATTGTTTTGATAATCCGACTGAAAGCCTGATGCTCCTTGAGTCTCCATTAGCTTCGTTCTTTCTTTAAGAGATGTGACTACGTTCTGCAGAAATATCTTCGAAAGTTGGTCTGAAAAATAATATTTAAATATCAAATAATTTATCAAATAATTTATTTTAGTCAAATTTACTATAGAATTTTAAGGATCACATTTTAATTTCTTAAACAAAATTTCATTCATTGGTACTCTTGGGTTGTCTCCCTTCACTCATTTCATTTTCAACTTCGTACATTCAAACCGGACAAATGTTTTCGAAATATATTTTTTGTGTACAATTCTGTTTCCAATAAGGAAAGTAGTCAGAAGTTGAATGTTTCACTTACAAAAATAGATGTGGCAGTTATAAGATCTTACTAATTCTCACTTTGATCAGTTTCCTAACATAGATAGGGTTTTTCATTGGGCACAAAATTTAATATTATGAAATTATTTAGTAATTTTCTATAAATTATAAACCATTTTATTTGAGATTACGTAATATTGTTTTCTCTTTCTACTGTAACGAAAATGTCAAATGAGAAGTAAGAAGATAAACAGATATAGATAAGCATCATCATCGTTTTAACGTCAATATTTCCAGGCTTGCGAATAAATAACGTCTCCCAATATTTAACATTTTCGGAAGATTGAGCGGTGGATATGTATTCGTTGAGATTTTACGTAAGTGACCTCGGTCGAATGAGATGGGGCAACATACCCAATTTATAATACAGATTTGATAGATATATGTATTAAAGAATAGAGATTTTAATAATAAAAAAACAATTTTGCAATGATAAATCCCTCAATCTATACTTCGATAATATATTGCTTTAAATGCTTGGGTGCTACACAGAAGAGAAATCCCTACTTTCAACTATTAAGCTTTTGGGACATCAACATAGGCTATAAACTTCAACATATTCACTATACTTTTGAGTGATATTTATTATAAATCTAATCTCTGGAGAATACGGGTGACGTCGATCTATTTTAAATTATAAACACATACTAGTTGTTCAGATGCGGTCGTAATCCTTTCAAAGCTAATTTCAATTTATACATCTGCGCAAAATTACTGACACATATTACATATGGCCATACGTAGAGTTATTGTAGGAAGGAACATCTTCCATACCTTTGAATATTTACACATATGTATATTTATAGATATATAGATACGTATGAAAAGATATATGCAAATATATTTTCATATTAACTGGTGGAACTTACTCATGCAACGGTTACTACCACACGCTAACATACACACAACCACACACACTTTCGCACAAATATGCATACCAACACACACACGCATAAACATACTGACAGAAATATGTATATATATTCCATTGAGAAAATATGATGAATTTGAATTTATCTGAGTTTGTCTGGACTACAATTACAGATAATACGTGTAACATTGCTCTGCTAGAAATAACAGCTAAACATATACATTATATATATATATATCAACTGCGAATAATCAGGATCAATTAAATATTAAAAAAGTGCTTATTAATATTGTAATATATAAAATATATTTCAACTGAAAACAACCTCAATCATAGACGAATGGAATATATATAGCAACTTAGTCAAACTGTTGTATATATGAGTGTATAATTTTCAGCGTATATTCCACACTTCAACATATTTAGAAATAACAGCTGAAGATACTCTAATTTATATTATACACTATTAAATAAATACTGTCACGAAGTATTAAATTGTCCTGCATATATTTCGCTAATTAAAAACTACTGAAGATCAAAGGGTTAACGAATGTGAATGAATCCCGACTGGGCCTAAAACACAACTGTAAAGAATAATCTCAAACTATGCTTAATTTAGCTATATATTGAATAAAGAAACATTTTAAGAGAGATACAAGAAATCTAAATTATTACTGTTAATAATTGAAGCATTTATAAGAGAAGAGAATTTTAAAAATTGCACTTACACAAGTAGTAGATTACGCTACGATTCAAAGTAGTTAGTCTGAGTACAGGAAGGGTTGACTATCTGCGTACAGAAAAGGTTGATACTCTGCGCTGCTGACTGACAACTGGTGATTTTGCAAAGTTCATCTTCATTTATATTGTCTATGTTCAGTTGGCGGTAAAGAT
>JAOPUL010543550.1:0-10945 GCA_027564515.1 Octopus rubescens | reverse complement strand
GTGTTAGGAAGGGCATCCAGCTGTAGAAACCAAGCCAAAACGGACTGGAGTCTGGTGCAGCTCCCCAGCTTGCCAGTCAAACAATCTAACCCATACCAGCATGGAAAACGGATGCTAAATGATGATGATGATGATAACTTTGATATGTTTCGGCCAGTATTGGCCCAGGCCATGTCTAACTTAATAGCACCACCTGATGATGATGATTACAATAAGAAAAATTCATCAAGCTTATAAATGTTCTTTCCAGAGCAAGTGTATCATATATGAAAACTAAAGTTAAAGAAATTTAAAGTTGCACAAGGACTTTATAATATACCTGCACACACATCTGCCCACCCATCACAATATTGAGAGTGATAGCAGATATGTTAAGATGGAGAATGGCAGAAGAAAGGGATAATTGAAGGCACAGAAAAGAGATGATCAGTGAAAATAGTGTGAGAAAGGAGGATAATGAGAATAAGGGATTGAAGTGGCTTCAGTGGAGAGATGAGGTAACTGGTAGTGAAAAGAGAAAGGGTGGGGAGTAATATGTTCCAATTCTGCTCTCAAGTCATTGCAGCTGCTGAGTAATATCATACATAGAGATGTGATGGAGGGCTGGGTGTTAGTAGAATGTGATGTGCAGAATGCTTGACAAGACAGAATGGGTTAAAGCCAAACAGAATGTTTAGCTTTAGGACATCATTTTCTGTTGTGATGGACAAGTCTTCTTGAGCACAGCAAACTGCCAATCATTTCAGTCCTTTGTCATCTCCTCTGTGAGGCTCAGTATCACTACTTCGTCCCATGTTTTCCTGCCCCTGCCTCTTCTACATGTTCCATCCACTTTAAGTGACCAGCACTTCTTTATACAGCTGTCCTCATCCATATGCATCACGTGACCAAACAATCACAGTCTTCGATCTTGCACACAACATCTGGTTCCTCTTATGCCTAATTTATATCTCAATTCTTTAGCATTTGCTGTACATGCATACTGACATATCCAATGGAGCATACTAGCTTCATTCCTCTCTAGTTTTTGCATGTCCTCAACATTCAGACCCCATGACTAATGAAAGAAAATGCCACATATATACATACATTCCAAATCGTCATATGCACAGTGAACAGCAAGAATCAAAACAATGACATGCATATTTATTTTTAATATGTTCTGGTAGATTTGAACATGAATATGCTAATCTCTGTTGTGTTTCCTCACAAAACAAATTCTCCTTTATGATGAATGTGTGTTCAAAACACACTCAATTCATTAGTGTAAACGCCTCTGGGACAGTCATTGTTTCAACATCATTGTGTCTCATCAGCCAGAGCAATGAATCAGCCAAGAATTGAAGCTCTTATTTATAACTTCAGCAAACAAACTGTTTTTTGATCAGTGCTGAAATCTGCCAACTGATAATAAATTGTCACATATATGGTGAACAGCAAGAATCAAAGCAATGACATGTATATTTATTCTTAATAAATTCAAGCAAATTCAAATGTGAATATACTAATCACTGGTGTGTTTTGTCACATCATATTTATGTTTGAATCTTTTCAGTATAATTCTTTTCACTATTAAACTGCTGTTGAGGCAAGGTCTGCATTTTTCTAGTTGTCTCTACTTGATGTTATAGTTTGCAGTGTTTTTGTTCAGTATCAATATAAGTTTTTCCCACTTGACAAAGGCAAAGAAGCCCATGAACAAGCTGAGGCATCCTGCTAAGTTGGAGATGATCTTGTTCTTCTCAGATGAAAGTAACTTCTGCCAGGACCAGTTGCACAACAATCAGAACAACAGGTGACTTGCCTACAATCCATGTGATGTCCCACGTATCATGAAAACCAAGTTCCACCAAACAGTGATGGTCTTTGGGTGTGTCTCCAGTGAGGGTGACATCATGCTGCCTCAAATCTTTGAACAGGGCCTTAAGCTCAATTCAGATGGTTATGTGAAGTTCCTGGAGACTGTGGTCAAACCCTGGCTGGAGAGAGTTGCTGCTCAAAGGCCATATAAGTGGAAGCTGGATTCAGCTCCTTGCCATACCTCTGGAAAGAGTCAGAAGTGGTTGTCGGATAATTTCTACAACTTCACCAGCTCCTATTTCTGGCCTCCTCACTCTCCTGATTGCAATCCCATGGATTACTGTGAATAGGGTGCGGTTGAGAACAACATCAAGGCTGAGCTGGTGGTCAAGATCAAGAAGGTGTTTGAAGATCTTACCAGAGACACAGTGTGGAATGCATGCACCATCTTCTGAAGCTGTCTTGAAACTGTGGTGGAAGCTGAGGGTGACTACTTTGAATAAACTGTTACCTCCCAGCCATAATCTAGTTGATATTTTTACTTTTTAAAATACTTTTATTTTTGGATGGGATGTTGTGCTTTCTTTTACTTTTATGCAAACAGTCAAATTTAGCCTGAATACCCTGAACATACATACTTTTGATTACTGGAAGGTGCAGATGTGCTTCATGAGGACACAGCTTGGATTATAACCCCTTCTATACATTATACACACACACACATCATCAACATCATCATTTAACGTCCGTTTTTCATGCTGGCTTGGGTTAGACGGTTTGACTGGAACTGGTAAGCTGGAAAGCCCAGCACCTAAAATTCTTTTCTCACCACTTTGTCCCTGGGTCTACCCCTTCCACAGATTCCCTCTCTAATTAGAGATCAGCACTTCTTTATGCAGCTGTCCTCAGTATAATACCAAGAGTCAATGGTATCAACTAAGCCCCTCCTCTCAAAATTGCTGGCCTTGTGCCTCAATCAGAAATCTATTTTTTTACAAAAAATATCTTGCAATATTAGACCCAACATTTGTGATACTTGACTGGGGAATAGAGGAAAAAAATCTGTTGATTACGTCAACTCCAATATCAATCTTAGAACAATGTAAAACAAAGTTGAACAGGACTGAAATTGAATTCACAATGTAAAGTGACAAAGTATTTTGTCTAATTCTACAATCTTTTAGCATACACACACTAACACAAGGTATACACACATATACATTCAATTTATTGATTCCTTACAACAGCTGAATACATTTGGTCTTGTTGTAAGGAAACTATAAACTATATTGTAACATTGAGTTCTTGTTTTATTGTAAATAACTCTAATCACTTGAATGGAATTTCTCTCCTACACAGTGTGTGTATCTAGCCTGTAAAACAATGCCATAATCATGAATAGTAAAACTTATAGATAAAATTTAATTGCGTGTTCAGGACTTGCACTTATTATGCAAATACTGCATGCAGAAGTAGGCTGATTAAGTGGAAATATCTTATTATGTGCAAGAACCTCTAAACCATCATCATGCAATCACACACTTTCTTTCAGGCAAAAGAACAGACTTCAAGCATTAACTCATCCAACACGAAAAACTAAGGACTGAAACTGGTACAATGAAAAGTAGATTTTGTGAGATTATAAAACTGAGGTGAGTATATGTGCACTGCATGCAAGAAATGAGATGGAGAGGAACCTCAACCAGACATTTCACAGGCAAAGAACAAATGTACAAATTCTTCTGGCAGGTAAGAATGCTGGTTTAGCTGGAGTAGATATATTGGTGTTGGAGAGATGGAGAGATAACATAATCAAAGTAGCCAGAATATATGGTAGAATAATAAAGCATAGACAGATCAAGAGCAGCTGCTATCTCTTTGCTTAAGAACCACAATCAGGACTGATTGATGAGCAAAAGAACTGTTTTTATGAAGCTGCAGAGCAAACCACCTCAATAACAAATGACAGTGGCTTCATTATCTTGGTTGGTGAGTTCAATTATCATGTCTGACAGCACTTTTCTAGGGTTCATGGTGGCTATGGGTATAGTTCTAGGAATGAGGAGGGATCAAGGCTTCTCAAGTTCTGTGACAGAAAGGAACCAACTATCTACAAAACAAACTTCAAAAAAACCAATCAGCCACTTGATTACCTTCCAATCAGGTGAATGTACAAGCCAGATAGATTTCATTCTCATCGGGAAATAGTATTTACAACCATCTGGCTGTCTAAGTCCTCCACTAGTGAAGAATGTGCCACCCAACATAGGTTACTGATTAGTGACTTCAAAATAAGAGATAGACTGAGAGACAATAGACATTTTAGAGAAGGAAGGGATGCAAACTGAAACATCCTTCTGCTAAATATATGTTCAGTGCTATTATAGATGATGTGTATGATGAAAAAGAGGAGATAGAAACCTATAACATAGGGGACAACTAGGAGATTTTATGACAAAACCTGATGAAAGCTATTCACCAGACCTGTGCCTTGACAAGGTACCAGAACAGTACTGTTGGTAGAGCAATAAAGCTAAAAGACAGGCATGGAAGAACTGGAATAAAGGGAGCAGCAAAGAACTATATCATGTGGTTAAGAGAGAATTAAGGTGCCAGGTATACATAGCTCAAAGGGAAGCAGAAAGCAAGATATATGCCAATGTTCTGTGACAAAATGACCAAAGGTATAAGATGTTTCAAAATGTTGCTAGGGAAAAGTAAGTTTGAAATGATAGCAGCACACATATCATTACTAACAAGGAGAAGAAAATTGCTTGGAAATGCTGCTTGGAAATTGCTGCCGAAGTTTAAAATGTATGTGAGGAAAATAACTATTACAAATATACCCAACAGAGGGATCAGCTATTGAAGTGGAGAATTATAAGGTCAAAATGGCTATAAAGATATAAAAACAGGGAAAGTAACAGGTCCATCAGATATATTTATTGAGATGTTGCAAATATCTGGCAAAGTAGGACTCAGGCTACTCATTTGCATAATCCATGAGGTAATACAGAGATATGTCATAGCTAAATGACTGGCATAGCTGTCAATTACTACAAGGGCAAAAGAGATGCTTTGGAAAGAAACAACTACAGTGGATGGATGGACCAGCTTATAAAACTAATGGAAAAAGCATTAGCATAAATGATTAGGAGGAAAATCAGCAGAAACAAAATGTAGTTTGGATTTGTTCTACTGATGCTCTCTTTATAGTGAGACAACTGCAAGAGAAATTTTTAGCTAATCGCAAGCTTCTCTCCTTAGCATTTGTTGATCTGGAAAAAGCTTTGACTGGGTACCACTTATATACTTTGAAAAGAAGCCTAGATTTAGATGAATGGTTTATGAAAGCAGGGCAAATTATGTACAGAGATGTAGTTAGCAAAGTGAGAGTTGGGAATGAGTTCAGTGAGGAACTTAATGTGCAGGTAGGTGTTCACCAAGGCTCAGTGCTCAGCTTTTTCCTATTTATTATAAATCTCCAAGCTATATCAGAAGAGTGGCTGCCAATGGGAACTTCTATATTGTGATTATCTGATCTTTATAGTAGGGTCTGCAGAAGAAATTCCAGATGCAGTAACAAAGCCTAGAACCAAGAGGTCTCAAAGTGAACTTAACAAAAACTAAACTTTTGTTTTTAGTAGGAAAGAAGTCAGGACTCTGCTGCTACCAGGTGAGTAGCCTCTGCCTAGGATCATTGTCCACTCTCTCCTCTGTTCTCCCTCAGTTACAGGTGCCACTTTAGGGGCTTAGCTCTGCAAGTTATGAGCTAATCATCACTAATGCTGGTGAAGCATCCACTACCCTCTGTAAAGTAGTTGGTGTTAGGAAGGTCATCAAGCTGTGGAAACCATGCCAAAGTAGACATTGGTATATGATGCAATCCTCCGATTCATCAGATCCTTTCTCCTTCTCACTAACATAAGAAATAACCACGGAGTTTCATGTTGATCATTCAAAAATCAAACCAAAATTCTTTTTAATAATAACAACAACAACAATGGTTTCTGATTTAGGCACAAGGCCAATAATTTTGAGGGAGGGGGGGGGGTTAGTAGATGTCATCAACCCCAGGAATTGACTGGTATTTTATTCCATTGGCCCTAAAAAGATGAAAGGCAAAGCTGACTGACCTTGGTGAGATTTGAACTCAGAATGTAAAAAGTTGGAAGAAATACTGTAAGGTATTTTGTCCATTGCGCTAATGTTCTGCCAATCCACAGAACAACAATGAAATGCTGAGTGAACAAAAACAACAACAATAATTTTTTTTTAGATACTAATAAGGAGCCCTTGTGATGAAGAAAGGGATATAGCAGAAAAGAGAGGAATTAGATTTACCAAATGAGAAGACATTGATGCAGATGAAGGATACAAATATCTAGGAAACTTGGATGTTGAAGGCACAAAGGACAGAACAATGAAAGACAAAATCAGAAAAGAATATTTGCAAAGGATAAGGAGAATACTAAAATCCAAATTCAATGGCATAGATATCATCACTACCATAAACTCAAGCGCTGTATCCATCAGGTACAATACCAAAATAGTAAAATGAACAAAGTAGATAGGAAAACAATGAACCTGCTGAGGCAGATGTTGACAGATTGTATTTCAATAGAAAGGATGGAGGAAGTGAATTGAGTGGCAATTGAAGTGGAGAGGTTAAGGAAGTACATTGTTGAAAGTGAAGAGGTGCTTTTGATAGCTGTAAGAAGAGGTGATATGTGAGAGAAAGGAAGAGGAAAACCTGGAGTTCTCAGAGCTAAAAAGTAAGGATATGAATAGAAAAGTTTACACAGAAAGTATTTTGAATTACTGAAGACTGTCAAAATCAGAAGTCATTTTAAGGGCAAAAGAAGAGAATGTTAAAGAAAGAGGCAGAGGGCTTGATTCTAGTTGCACAGAATCAAGCAATTAGAACAAGATATATCAAGAACATAGATAATGAAGACATCTTGGCTAAATGTATAATGTGTGGTGAAAGAGCAGAGATGGTACTGCATATAGTCTCAGAATGTAAAATACTTGCTTGGAAAGTTTATAAGAACTGGAGACACATAAGATTGCTACAATCATATATTGGCAAATCTGTAAAACATATGGATTACAACACATGGGAAAATGGTATAACCATAAAACAGAACACAACTCTGAAAATGACCATGTAAAGTTACCATGGGACATGAAACTTCAAACAAATAAGCACACAGAACATTCATGCCTAGATACTCTCATACCAATAAAGAGGAAATAGTATGTTGCTTAATTGATGGTTCTTGCCCGTTTGATACAAGAATGGTAGAAAGAGAATGTTAGAAAATACAAAAATACCAAGACCTAAATACAAATATCAAATAATCTGGAATTGCCATCAAGTTATCATTATCCCAGTTGTAATAGGAGCCTTGAGAACAGTTGCAAGAAGTTTGAAAGGTTGGTTAAGAATGTTGGATATCAAGATGAATTTTCTGATTCTATAGAACGTCTGTTTGCTTGGCAGAGCAAAGTCAATAAGAAAGGTGCCAGACAACAAAGATTGTAGGATGTAACTTGATATCAGAACAACAATGAAATGCTGAGTGCCAGAAGGGCTCAAAGAGGTACAATAAAATATAATGAACATTAAAGAACATGGGGTTTACAAAATATGTGGGACCAGACAGAGTTAAATAAAAATGAGAGTAGAGGAGGACGTTATACAAGAGACAAATTAAAAATGTAATACAAATTCTTATAATATACAAATAATGAAAACAAGCTATAATCGTAATACTGTAAAAAAAAAAAATACATTAAAGATGACCTACTCATACACACAAGCGAGGTTAGACCAGAGCACCTCATAGCTCTGCACTACTATTTGTATTGAGTTCTGGTGCAACTAAAAATACACTTTAACATTTTTTGCGTTGGGCAGGTTGTGAAAATCCCAACAGTTTCTCGTAAATGTTTATACCATGCTGGTAAGCATTTCTCTAATAATCTATCTGGTGCACATTTCTATCTAACCTCTTCTGGTATATAGTCTTCCTGGAGATATGCGACCAACTGGTTTTGGGCTCCTGTTCTGTATGACTAAACCATAACTTTATCTTGTGGGGTGATTACATCTCACCTTTTCTAGTTACTTTTCGTTGGGGTTAGTTCTTTTTAGGGGAAAGTCTTTTTCCATTTTTTTACCTTCTGCATTCTGACAGTTTGGAAGTCTTATTCAGCTTCCATATCTTCATCTCAAGATGATGGTGTGGAGCTGCTGGTTATGGTAGGGGGGGGGGGAGGCATGGTGTTTGGTTGCTGGTTTCCAAGACCAGATACAAGGTGACCTTCTCCACTGTCTCTGGAATTTCTATGTGTAGTGTACTCAAGATTAGGGTCTGATGCTGTTTTTGCTGTCGCTACTACACTTCATTACTTTCCTTCTTTTTTACACTTTCCAGTTCTTCAGGGCAAAAGACCTTCAAATGCCCCTTGCTTCCATAAATATAGCAACTAGACCATTTGTTCCATGCCATGAATCTTATGGTTCTGCACCTGCACAGGCCACAATTCTTGTTTTTGGAGGTTATTAAGACTCCTGACCATATATCATCCTTTGTCACACCTTCATTGAGATACAAATTTAACAAGCCAAGCCTCAACATTGTTGCCGATACCATCAACCATTACCCTTATATTTCTCTGTCCCAACTACGGGGCATAAATGTAGATATGGGTGTATATCTCTACTATTCTAGCCTGTATTTGGGCTGTGTTTTCAGTATCAAAAATTATGCAGACAGATCCAAACACTCCGCCCTTCTCAAAGGAGATGATTTTTGCCATACACCTGACAGAGCTTCTTTCAGCTGTTCTTTTAATGGTGGTGGTGGTGGTGGGGAGGTGAAATCCTTCTTCACTTTGTGGAAGACAGAGATTAAACAATGTTATTCTTTGCTCACACCAATATATTGTCATCAGCAGAGTGAAACATATTTCACTCATATTATCTCTTTCTCAAGCAAAAGTTTCATATTCAGACATTGCATATTGTTTAAAATAACAGTAAAGTTGCTGTTACAATATAAAATAGCTGAAATGTTTTTCCTAGGCAGTTATTTTGTTGACAACATTTTCACTTGAAATATTCAATCAGTTTGTTTAAAATATTACTGTTTTCTTTTTGTTTATATTCAAAATTAATATTTTGCTGTGCAACTAAATTACTGCTTGTTTTCTTTTTGTGGAATAGTGTTATTTTGTTGATTTCCAATTTTTCTTTGTAGGTGTGTGGTCCAGAATTTTTTGTAGTCTGTTTTTCTTCTCTTTGTGTGAACATCCACCAAATATAAATCAAACTTTATTTTCTCCTTTGTCAATCTTGCATGGTAGATTCCAAGCTTCTGAAAACTAACCGCATGTAAGAAGTTTGTATGTAATAAAAACTCTATTCCATCTAGTAAAATCTCTTGCTTTGAAGAGAAACTTGCGAATGATATCAAATTCAGTGAGCAGTGAATAATCTCTATATTAATACAATAGCATGTTCCTATCTACCAATCTTTTGCATTACTTTAAGGGAAGTAACTCAAATAGAGTAAAAAAAAAGAAGAAATTTGGTAGTTATGGTGGCAGAAGCGATTTTATTTTGGTGGTGTCTAAAGGGCTGGTATGCCAGAGCTGGGCAGTGGGGACGTGCTCCTGCTGGTCTAAAAAAATGGCTCATTGGCAATGTCCAAACCTGATGCACCATCTCAGTGCAATTCACCTCTGCCAGTCAAACCCCTCTCCCTTGCATTCCCGTCATGACACTGATTCTGCAAAAAGGGTTGGGTGTGAAAAGTGAATGTTCAGCGCTATAACCGTTCCTTAAAGCCAACCTGCCTTTGTGTTCCTCACAGTGGCTTACGAATGCAGAGGAGAACTGCTTTCACGGACCAATCCCTTCATCTCAAGAAACCTTCATGGAATTTGCAGAACTACACATGCTGCAAATTCGATGGGAGCTGGCTCAACCCACCCTGGGTGAATGCTGCAGCAACAACAACAACAAGAAGTGGTGGTGATATAGCCACTGATAATGATGAATGGAGAAAGGTACAAAAAGAAGAATGGAAAAAAAGATAAAGAGAGCGGGGGAGGGGGGGGAGACGATTAGTATTCACATAACAGAGGTAGAGAGGGAAAGCATAAGAGAAGAGGAGAGAGAGAAAGATATTCAGAGAAAAATAGGAAGAGAGAATAAAAGATGATAGCCATAAATGGTGGTGATGATGTAAATTTGTTGTTTGTGATGGCTGTTGTTTCTCTATTGTTGGCAGTCATAATAGTGGTGGTAGCAGTGACAAACATTATTCAATGACAGTTTACTTGTACTAAGGTGGGTCTTACTAGTAATAATAACTGTTTTGAAATTGTTCTTAATTTAGGTACAAGACCAGTACTTCGTAAAGGGAAAGGTTAGTCAATTACATGAACACAGTACTAGATTAGTACTTTATTCTACTGAGCTCAAAAAAGATGAAAGGCAAAGTTGACTGTGGTAGGATAATAATCATCATCATCATTTAGCTTCTGTTTTTCATGCTGGCATGGGATAGACAGTTTTAACTGGAAACTGGCAAGCTGGAGAGATGCATCAGACTCCTGTCTGTTTTGACTTGGTTTCTACGGCTGGATGCCCTTCCTAACACCAAGCACTCCAGAGAGTGTACTGGGTGCCTTTAACGTGTCACCGGCACAAGGGTTTTTAACGTGTCACCAGCACAAATAATAATAATATAGTAATAATAATCCTTTCTGTTATAGGTACAAGGCCTGATTGGGGGGGGGGGAGAAGTAAGTCGATTATATTTACCCCAGTGTGCAACTGGTACTTATTTCATCAACTCTGAAAGGATGAAAGGTAAAGTAGACCTCGGCAGAATTTGAACTCAGAATGTAAAGACGAACGAAATGCCACTAAACATTTTGTCCAGCATGTTAACGATTCTGCCAGCTTGCCGCCTTAATAATAATAATAGTTTCAAATTTTGGCACAAAGCCAGTCATTTCGGGGGAGGGGTTTAGTCGATTGCATCAACTCCAGTGTTAAACTGGTACTTATTTTATCGACCCCAGAAGGATGAAAGGCAAAGTCGACCCTGGCGGAATTTGAACTCAG
>JAOPUL010543471.1:0-10945 GCA_027564515.1 Octopus rubescens | reverse complement strand
TAGATCCGATTTTTCATTTCTATTATTAGGCGCGGCGTGGCTGTGTGGTAAGAAGCTTTCTTCCCAACCACATGGTTCTTGGTTCAATCCCACTGCGTGGCATCTTGGGCAAGTGTCTTCTACTATAGCCCCGGGCCGACCAAAACCTTGTGAGTGGATTTGGTAGACGGAAACTGAAAGAAGCCCGTCGTATATACGTGCGTGTGAGTGTGTGTTTGTATTTGTCCCTCACCACTGCTTAGCAACCGGTGTTGGTGTTTTTACGTCCCCGTAACGTAGCGGTTCGGCAAAAGATATCGACAGAATAAGTACCAGTCTTAAAAAACAAACACTGAGGTCGATTCATTCGTCTAAAAGACAAACATTTCTTCAAGGTGGTGCCCCAGTATAAAAAGTAAAATATAAACAAAATTGACTTATGTAAATTAACCGAAACTCGCCCACCTCACATCAAATTCTGATATAATCGGAATCTACACAATCTTAAAGCTATATCTAGAAAATTTCATGACAAAAAATCCTTTTTACTAAAATTCAGGTGAGCACATTTGCCTATAGCTATATCGAATCGTTAGTGCGTCGAACAAAAATGCTGCAGTATTGCGTCATGGTTTTTCCAATGTTCTGAGTTGAAATTCTGCCATGGTCAACATTGCATTTCATCCTTTCTGGAGTCAATATACTATATACCAGTCACATACTGGGGTCCATCGATTATTTCTATAAAGCGTTCTATAAATCAGTAAATGTGAATGGAATTATGAGGGAGAAAGAAGACGCTGGACGAGCGGGGTTCGATCTCAGAAGGCGTAAGAAAACTCATTCCTTCGGTACTATACGGTTACACATTGCAGTGTCTTAGAATAAGAATGATTTCTTCAAATGGCACTACAAGATCCTCAAGATAAACACAGTAAGGCCGAAAGGATAAGAAGTTCCCTTTGTAACCGCATTGTCTCGGGTTCGATCCCACTGCGTAACATCATGGGTAAATGTGGTTTTCTATAACCTCGGTTCGGCCCATACCTTGTGGGTGAAATTAGGTAGGAGGAAACTATATAGAAACCCGTCCAGTAGATTATTCCGGTGATTCAAACGGGGCAACCTTGTCACACTGTGTCACACTGTACCACATTTGATTCTATCTAAGAATCACATTAACGGTACACGTGTCTGTGAAATATTCAGCCACTTACACGTTAATTCAGGGCCAGGTAATTCAGTTGAACAAACAACTCTATCCTCATCGTCGAAGACGACGGAGATCCACCACATTCATCACATTCCTTATCCACTCTGAAGAGATGGGAGACAATATCACCTTCAGCAGGATTTGAACTCTAAATAAACATAAACTAAATACCGCAAGTTCTAACGATTTTGCTGCCCCAACGCCACCATTTGAGTCTGTCCTCCCCACAGTTTAAAGGGGGCCACATGGAAAATCTGTATCTGCGTATTTACTTCGCCTAATAGAAATAGCAGCTAAATCTCTCTCAGTTTTCACTCTACTGTCATACCAAAACAGGGACAATTTGAATAATGTAGTCCTAGATATATTTATGTCTGAACATATCACGGTTGGAAAGACTTTAGTCAAAGATTAGATCAATCAAAGTGGAGCAGACCTCTAGCTAAACGACAATCATGGCGATGACGATAACAACAAAACTGGCACGCCTTCGGTTATGATGACGAGTGTTCATGTTGATCCGATCAACGGAACAGCCTGCTAGTGGAATTAACGTACAAGTGGTGGAGCACTCCACAGACAGACGTACCTTTAACGTAGTCCTCAGGGAGATTCAGCGTGACACAGAATGTGACAAGGCTGGCACTTTGAAATACAGCTACAACTCATTTTTGCTAGCTGAGTGAACTGGAGCAACATGAAATAAAATGTCTTGCTCAAGAACACAACGCGCCACTGGGAATCGAATTCACGTCCTTACGATCGTCAGCCGAATACCCCTTACCACTAAAGCCACGCGCCTTAACAACAACAACAACAACAACAACAACAACAACAACAACGACGACGACGACGACAACAACAGCAACAGCAACAACAACAATAATCTCAATTTGGAAATAAATATGATAAATCTGGAATCCGATTATTTTAGTAAAGAAGGAAAGGTGAGAGAAAAATAAGAAAAACAAAACAATTCCCGAAGACGAGCTTTTTAGGTTAAAGATCAAAACTAGGTCACAGTTGTTAGCAGTTCATCTCAAGATTTGCCTTGTTATATTATCGCCTTAGACTCAGTATGAAGGGGAAGAGGGCATGTATGTATGTATGTATGTATGTATGTATGTATGTATGTATGTATGTATGTATGTATGTATGTATTATATATGTATGTATGTATGTATGTATTATGTATGTATGTATGTATTATGTATGTTTGTGTCTCCTTGTCTTGACATAGCATGATAGTTGTAAATGAATGTCACCATCATACAAGCAGTGTCATTCATTTCCAATCTTCCTAGAAAAAATGTGCAACATTGCGGAAATATTACCTTGCTTGGAAACAAGTGAGGATTGGTGATGGAAAGAGCATCCACCTTTAGAAAATTTGCTTCAACAAATTCTGTCTGAACCATGTAAGCATGGAAACGTAGATGTTAAAACTATGATCTTTCTTCTTCTTCCTTGCGTTTGTCCCGCATCATATCGCAGGGTCCGCCAATGTTATCTTGTCTCTCCATTTCCTTTGGTCATGTGCCTGATCAGAGTGTACACCGGCAATTTTCAAGTCCTGGTGAAGCATGTCGAGCCAACGCTGTTTTGGCCATCCTCTTGGTCGCTGGCCTTCAACTGTCAGCTCATACGCCATCTTAGCAAGGTTGCCGTCGGCTCGCAGGACATGACCATACGATCTCAGTCGAGATTCATGGAGCTTGTCGAGATGTTAAACCTATGATGATGATGATGATGAATAGAAGGATAAGGAGGGGGGGAGGATATTAGTCATTGATTTATATTGTCCTTTCTTCATGGCATATCATCATCATCATAATATCCTCTTCTTCTTTTTCTTCATTTTTTAACATCTACCTTCCAAGCTGGCATGGGTGGGTTGGTTGGTGTGACAGGATCTGACAGATCGAAGACTCTGTTGAACTCCAATGTCTGCATAACTATTTCTAATTCTAATTAGGTTTCTCTAAGACTACAAAAATATTCAGCTCATGCCATTCCACATTTGCATCATCATTATCATCATCATCATCATCATCATCATCATCATCATCATCACCACCACCATCATCATCATCATCTTCCTTTAACGTCCGTTTTCCAGGCTGGCATGGGTTGGATGGTTTGACCGGAGCTGGTGAACCGGGGGGTTTACACCATGTTCCAGTCTGATTTGGCTTGGTTTCTACGGCTTGATGCCCTTCCTAATGCTAACCACATTACAGTGTGGGCTGGGTGCTTTTAACGTGCCACCAGCACCGGACTCTCAATGCTGATGCTTTTACATGGCACCAACACAAGTGCTTTTATGTAGCACCCAACAGACGGACATATTGAGCCGGGACTCTCGATGCGGTTGCTTCCAGCAATGGGACTCTCGATGCAACCACTACCAGCAACAGGAGTTTCGACGCGGCCACTTCCAGCAACGGGACTCTCGATGCGGCCGCTTCCAGCAACGGGACTCTCGATGCGGCCACTACCAGCAACAGGAGTTTCAATGCGGCCACTTCCAGCAATGGGACTCTCGATGCAGCCGCTTCCAGCAACGGGACTCTCAATGCAGCCACTTCCAGCAATGGGACCCTCGATGTGGCCGCTTCCAGCAACAGGACTCGATGCAGCCGCTTCCAGCAACGAGACTTTCGATGTGGTCACTTCCAGCATCGGGACCCTCGATGTGGCTGCTTCAAGCAACAGGACTCTCGCTGTAGCTGCTTCCAGCAACAGGACTCCCAATGCGGCTGCTTCCAGCAACAGGACTCCCGATGCGGCTGCTTCCAGCAATAGGACTCTCGATGCGGCTGCTTCTAGCACCAGGACTCTCGTAGCAACAGGACTTTCAATGCGGCCGCTTCTAACAACACGATTCTCGATGCGGCCGCTTCTAGTGACAGGAGCAGGGCTCTTGATGCGGTCACTTCTAGCAAAATGCCTCTCGATGTGGCCGCTTCTAGCAACAAGACTCTCAATGCTGTTGCCCTAAGCAACAAGATTTTGTCGATGCTGCCACCTCCAGCCACAATGTATATGTATTATAAATGTGTATACACACCAGTGTTTTAATCTAAGGCTGTTACGAGTATATTAATTTAATACAGCACAACTGAGGTGGGTTGGCCATGCGGTATGCATGCTCTGGTTCCAGGTACCAAGGTTGCCCACTGCTCTGTTACAGGGGCACTCTAAAGATCTGCTTGAAAACCTGCAAGATAAATCTGAAGACATGGGAAGCAGAAGCATTGAATAAAGCCCAGTAGAAAAGCTCTTACTACTAAGCCATCTCTGATTTTGGGGTAGCCAGGATCACCATCCTGGAGATGAAAAGAGCCTGGTGTAGAGCCATCCAACTCCAAATAATGGAGACCACTACTATAATGTCTGCAACAGAATCTGCAAATCCCAGTTAGGTCTGAATTCCCACATGAGATGACATGTTAAAACATTGAACTAAGAACATAGTGCAGCTGTCTCTTGTTGAACCCTAATTTGTCGAAGCAACGAGAGGGTCCACTAATTTAACTTAACAGTGCTTCAGTGTAACTTTATGTTAAAGATTTTAATTGTGTCTTCACTTTCATTCCATACTTAAGGTTGTTGAACATTCAAATTTGCTTTGGTATGTTAAAAATGTTTGTCTTTGATTTCATTCCATGCTAACTATAACTGAACATAAATCAACTGATCATAAATAAAGTAGTATTTAGCTTTATATTAATGTTTCAATGTTGCTTTGCTAAGGTGACCCTTGGTATGTACTATACTACTATGCTATAACTATGTGAGTGAGATGAAATTGGAGCACCAGGTGGTACACATTTAATCATGTTACAATGCACTTACATTTTTGTATGATTTTTTTTCTTTTTCTTTTTTTTTTCCAGCTAACAATGTCTATAGAAAACTTCACAGATATTGTTCAATCAATATTTGTTCATCTCAATTAATTCTGATAAATAGAGTCAGTCCATTTGACTTCTTTTTGTCAGATGCATCTATCAATGGGCAATGATCTACATTGAAATTTTGGGAGAGATTAAGTGTAAGATATACCCTATTGCTTAATGATTAAAGAGCACCTTATTAGGGTGAAGGCACATGGCTGAGTGGTTAGAGAATTGGATTCACAATTGTGAGATTGTGAGTTCGATTTCCGGACCGAGTTATGCGTTATGTCTTTGAGCAAGACACTTTATTTCACGTTGCTCCTTCTACCTGGAGTTGTGACCAATAGATAGTATTAGCAATTGAAAGACCAATGGAAAACATTGTTTCCTCGGTCCAATCTGACGAAAAGTCAATCGTCTATTTATTCTTTTTTTTATTTATTAGGGTCCCTATTTACTGACATTGACTAGGTTAACAAGAGTTAAGTATTTTAACCATGGACATAGTACAGTGGCAATGATGGGGTTTCAACCAGCAACCCTTTAGCTCCAGTTACAAATTTTTTATGGTTACTTATTATCAATAATTATGTTAAAAACTAAGAAGAATTTGTTTATCCTGACAAAAACACTGTTTCTTCAATAGTAGGTGTGGTAACTGTTTTGTCATCATCATCGTCATCATTTAGCATCCGTTTTCCATGCTGGTATGACTGGGGACTGGCAAGCCGGAGAGCTGCACCAGACTCCAGTCCATTTTGGCTTCGTGTCTATGGCTGGATGCCCTTCCTCACACCAACCACTTCAGAGAATGTACTGGGTGTTTTTAATGTGTCGCCAGCACAGGTGTTTTTAACGTGTCACCGGCACAGGTGTTTTTAATGTGTCACCGGCACAGGTGTTTTTAATGTGTCATGTTCATATATATTTTATTTTGTTAATAAAAGATGCTTGTTCTAAACTATGATATTGCTCAAGTCAAGCCTGTTTAAACCTTGTTTAGACAGGGGAGACGGATGAGCTTAATGTAGGCAACATAAGTCACAGTTGTATGTGATTCTTATCTTTTCTTTTACTTGTTTCAGCCATTGGACTGCAGCCATGCTGGGGCACTGCTTTGAAGAGTTTACTTGAACAAATTGCCCCCAGTTGTTAAGCTGTGATGGAAGACAAACACACACACACACATAATGGGCTTTCACACATGTTTCCGTCTTTCAAACAGGTGAATTAAAATCCTTTACAGCATTATTTAATTTGTTATAAAACAGGTTTCACTTCCTACTTTAAATTGATGTAAATGGGTCTGTGAAAACCCGATTTGATTTTTGTTGTAGCTATTTTCAAATCATATTAAAAAAAAGGCATGAATATTATAAACTCCCTATTGTTCCATCCTCTCAAGTCAATAGGTCTGAATATCCATTGCAGATATTATTTACTACAAATTCTCAAGCAAATTACTGTATTTATTGTACCAGATCAGTGGTTCTCAATCTTTATATTTTTTTTCAGTTCAACATCAAAGCCACTTTAGTAGCATTGTAGGCCCATGAGCAAACCAATGCACTGGGCCCTATGGAATTTATTTATTGACAGCAATCCACAACATAAATAGGTTTGAATTAGGTTCCTAGATCTGTGGGAAACTTGGGCGAATGCTCAGTGTGCCAATGCCTAAGGACGGCCCTGCTCAACACCTGCATTCACCAAATAACATTTTACAAATACTCTCGCTTTTTATGGTTTGCAATAAATAAATATGACGCTGGTTCGATTCCAGTGGGTGCTGGCTGGCATTTTTTCCATCTTTTTAGGATTTTTACCTGCTTTTATTGCTGTTTTCATGGTTAACCTGTGTTGGAGAACTTAGTTCTTTGTATAATTTCTATTTCACTTCAATATGTCAAAAAAAAAAAATGTAAATGTTTGTTTACATATACCTGGTTTGAAATAAATAAATATATAAAATAAAAAGGCAGATTATTTTAATCTAACAGCTGATCTTGCACAGTGGATTATTATCCATATTTTCCTATGCTATCCCATCTATGTTAAATGGACCTTCATGTATCATCAGTATCATATAATTCTAGCCTGGTTAGCTTTCACTTAAATCAGTAATTATTTTATTTACCAATTACTATATCAGAACAGCTGTTTCTGTAAGAAACACCTGTATGGAGATTTCCTGTCTGTTTCCACCATTATAAGGGAAAGGCACTTGCACTTTCCAGGACATTGCTGGTGAGCTAAATAAGAGCTGGCAAGCAACCTAGTGCAATGGATCCCAAAGCATGGCTGTACTCAAGCAAATCGTCTGAACACAACATATGTAGATCAACTCACTAGAGACACCAGATGCCTCCCTCAGCTAATGCAGGACCAATATGGATGGTGTGTGTGGGTTAAAAATGTCCAAGGAAGTTCGACCAAATGATGATGATATCAGAACATTTTTTTGGCTTAGCTCAGAACATCTAGAGTATTTGTCACTGAGGAGATGAAATTAAGTTGAAACATTGTATCTGGCAATGCATTGGCATTCTGAGTAAAGCTCTGTTTTCAATACTGATAATACAATGTTGGGATTAGATAGAGTATGAATTCTAATCACAACGATTGTTTTCTTTTCTTTTCTCTTTCAAAAATGTGTTTAAAGTATAAAACTTATACATGGTTTATATATTTTACTGCTAAAAAAAATTATGATCCCTCTAAACCAGTGGTTCTCAACTGGTGTCCACAGGACCCTTGAGGGTCCATAAAAGATGTTGTCATTAAATTCTATGTGCAATAAATAGGTTATACTTCTGCAAGACACAAAATATTTTAACAATTTTATTAAATACAATTCCTAATAATATTTAATTCTGAAAATACAATAGGATTTTTTAAACATCAAATAGTTATGAGGGTCCATTTGAGTGAAACAGGAATCAAAGGGGCCCATACGTAAGAAATGGTTGAGAAATACTGCTCTAAACATTTAACATTCCTCATGGCACCACCACAATTTGTTGACATCCCCCCTCCCCTTGTGAACTTACAAAGCCTCCAGGGAGGTACTACTTGCCAGGTTAAGAACCAGTGCACTAGTGCATAAAACAAATAGATATTTATCCCTATGCAGAGGAGGAAAAATTCCAGAAACAAAGTAGTGTGTTAATAAGGAGAGGAATATCAATTCTTCTTCTTTTTGTGTCTTTGAAGCATGTGGTTATATGACAGTTTCCCATTTCTTTACACAGTCCTTTGAATTATTATTGAATTCTGCGAGATCTTTTAAGCTGCACTGGTTGGGTAGTAGAGGGCAGAAATGGCAGTGCTGCATCGTATGGTCCTCTTCTCCCCATTCGCAGATGGTTGGGCCGATCTTGTAGCCCCATCTGGCCATAGCAGCTTTTGATCGCCCCATTCCTGTTCTCAGGTGGTTGAGTGTCTTCCACTGGACCTATGGTGCTTCAGAAGGGGGGATTTCCCATGTCAATAGGAGGAGGGTCATTCTCTAGCTTTCTAGTCCATAGCTGTAGTCTGGTTTCTTCTTGAGAGGTTGTTAGGGGCCGGACATGGCTGAGGAAGCTTCTCTTTGACTTCAGTCGTTGGACTGAGAGTTCACGTCCGTGAAGGAGGAATGACAGTCACTTAGATTATTCAGGTGTTTGGGAAAGATATGAAAGTTTTGTGTCGCTATTATCATGAACTATCATGTATTGACTGGGATTCCGTCGGTTACGACGACGAGCGTTCTAGTTGATCCGATCAACGGAACAGCTTGCTCGTGAAATTAACGTGCAAGTGGCTGAACACTAAATAAACACGCGACACGCGTAATCCTTAACATAGTTCTCAGGGAGATTCATTGTGATACAGAATGTGACCAGGCTGGCCTTTTCAACTACAAGTATTATTCATTTTTGCCAGCTAAGTGAACTGGAACCACGTGAAATAAAGTGCCTTGCTCAAGGATACAACGCGAGGCCAGGAATCGAACTCATGACCTTACGATCGTGAGCCAAATACCCTAACCATTAAGCCACGCGCCTCCCTAAGCCTTCTCCCTCTCTATCATATGTAGTGCCTTCTTAGCAGCCTTATAGGCCTCTGGGGAAATCAATACACTGGGTTGTATAGTATCTATCTATTGACAACAAACCACAGCATAGATAGATCTGAATTGGCCCCCTAGACATTTGGGGCCCCTGACGCAACTGCTCAGTGTGCCCATGCCGTAAGGCGGCACTGATCATATACCTATTATATAGGCATATTTGAAAATATAAATGTATTTTCTACAATACAAGTTTTCTCAGAAATAGATTCCATTGAATTATTGGTTTCACATTTTGGTACAAGCCCAGCAATTTTTTTTTGGGGGGGGGGTTAAATCGAATTCATCGACCATATTGCTCAACTGGTACTTATTTTATCGACACCGAAGGATGAAACACAAAATCAACTCCGGCGTCATTTGAACTCAGAGCGTAAATTCGGAAGAAATGCGGCTAAGCATTTTGTCCGGGGCGGTAACGATTCTGCCAGCTCACCGCCTTAGATTCCATTGAAATACTGTAAAGTATTAAAATTAAATTTTCTGAGAAGTTAACTTTTAATTTATGAAATATCTCCCCTTTTTTTTAGTGTGACTAACAAATAACTCTAAGGTTTCTATTTATTTCTAAAGACAATTGAAGTTTTAATTCAGTGAGAAAGTTATCGTGTACATCAATTTGTAACATCTCCAAAAACTACATATAGAATCCTTTCAAAGGATTTTCAACATATTAGAAGTTGGAAAAAGTTTCGGGATTTAATTCTGTTGAAGTCAAATAAAAACACTCAGACATATCACTGTATCTTCTTATGCTCTGATTCAAAACAATCTCCAGCTTCGATGCGTGTTCTTATTGATTTTATTTTGCCTTAGGTCGATCCTGATAGAGGTGACTTAGGATGAAATACTTTGCAGTCATACTAGCCTGTTTTCATTTCTTTTGTTTTCTCGGACACATTGTCCGATGTATCATTTTATGAGTGTATGCAGGATTTGAGGGAGATTTGGCTGCTATTTCTAGTAAGCAAAAAGAACACATGGAAGCTGCTCCCTCGGTTCGTTTTAATATGTATTGGCATCAGAGATATTAATTACGTATGGCGTGTATTATAGTGGACACAAGACAATATCATCGATGACATGACAGGTTCAAATCTCTCTGGGATTCTAACATATTCGTTTGTGACGCTTCATTAAGAATGTAAACATACAACTAGCGATAAAGGAGTACTATGGCTACATCCACCTCCACACTATTCCATTTCATATTATTGTCTGTCTCACTCCGATTCTGTTAACCATTACCCACACCGTCATGACTGAAGGAGAATGAGGAGAGAAAATGCTTCAATGAATAGGACAAACATGTCAAACTGCCAGTTGCCAGGCTTATCTCAGATTGTTCGGAGATTAAATTTCTCTTAGACGCTAACGGCACGGAAAAAAAAAAAGAATAGTTAACGTTAACATACTTCAATCTAAATGATATTATTCAGCGATAATATTGTTTAAACTCACCGTGCAATACGTTCAAATAATCTTTCAATGTTTCTTATATTAAATATGTTAACACTTAAGAATATCATTTAGCTGTCAACTTTCCTGCTAACAAAGATCAGATCCCCCCCCTCCCGCCTAAGAACGAAAATTAGTAATTTTCTATGAAATTTCCCTCTCAGTTAGAGAAAGAATATAAAATCGCTAGCTATTGGGTCGCTAGCTACAAAGGTCGAGATCACATCACATAAGAACATTGCGACACAATTTCTTCACTGCAAACGGCCCTGCCCTTTTCAA
>JAOPUL010543021.1:0-10946 GCA_027564515.1 Octopus rubescens | reverse complement strand
ATAAAACATAATATAATATAAAATATATAATATAATATAATATATAATATAATATAATATAATATATAATATAATATAACATATGAGGGTGCGTGGCTTATTGGATACAGAATTGGATTCACAATCGTGAGTTTGTGAGGTTGATTCCTGGAGCGGGCAATACGTTATGTCCTTGAGCAAGACACTTTATTTAACGTTGCTGCTTTTACCTGGAGTTGCAACCGATAAATAGTATTTGAAATTTGAAAGACCAATGTGAAACATTGCATCCTCGGTCCGATCTGACCAAAAGTCGATCCTGTATTTTTGTTCATATGTATACACATATACGATGGGCTTGTTTTCCAGTTTTCACCAATCACACTCACTCACAAGTCGTTGGTCATCCCGAGGCTATAGTAGTAGTCCCATGGTTCCACGCAGCGGGACTAAATCTGGAACTATGTGGTTGGGAACCAACATTCTTACCGCACAGCTACCTATATATATAGGCGTGCTTTTTGTGTATTTGTGTTGAGTTTTAACACCGACCCACAGCTAGAGCACGGATGTTGGTTTGTTTACGTTCCGGTAAGTAGCGTTACAGCAAAATATCCCATAGGATATTTATAGCAAACTTAAAATCGTTACTGGCATCGATTAGTCCAATGACTGAAACAATTATATCTTAAGAAGCCTACATGTGCTGCATTATGGATACTTACGCAAAACACGACGAAACGGAATTTTAAAAACATCAGCACAAAATAAAAAAAAAACAGTTCAGCTTAATTAATAAAAAAAAAAGTCAAATACCAACAAAAAGACGGGTCCAACGTGCGTAGAACTTGGGGGACAAGTTTAATGCGATCTCTTTTACCAAAGTAATTGTAATAATCAGTTCAAAAGTGTTATCGTTTTAAGTAGATAATTGGTTCAGCTTTCGTCCAAATTATAAACATAATTAAAACAGAGCACCAGAGTAATGGACACTATATTGATTCGTTAAACTACTAATACGTATCAATATTGATTTCAGGTTTTGGCACAAGGCCAGCAATTTTAGAGGGGGAGGGTTTACGTCAATTACATCGCCCCAGTATTCAAGTGATATATATTTCGTCGACCCCGAAGAAATAAAAGGCAAAGTGGGCCTCGGAAGACTTTGAACTAAGAACGTGAAGGCGGACAAAATGCCGCTAAACATTTCGGCCATTGTGCTAACGATTCTACCAGATAGCCGCCTTCTTTAATAATGGTTTGGGCTCGAGGTTAGCATTTTCGGGGGAGATGGGACAGTCGATAACATCAACTCCAGTGCTAAACTGGTATCTATTTTATCGAGCCCTGAAAAGATGAAAGGCAAAGTCGACCTCTGAGGAATCTTGACTTGGAACATAAAGGCGGAAGTAATGACGCTAAGCCATTCGCCAAGCTTGCTAACGATTCTAGCAGGCCACCACTTTACTCTTAATTATTGATATTGCACTGATCTTTCACGTGCATTTTAAAAATTATTACTTCAGAGAACAGAAAACGAAGAGAAGAGATCAATATGAATACATTATCAATATTCATAACTTAAATTAGAAAACAATATAAAGAATTAAGGTAAAGAATAACAATTAAGAGAAAAGACTCAATCGTCAGTGCATAAAATCACAACGCTATGACATGAAAACTTAACGTACACAAAACACATACGAATGGTAATTTGACCACAGATTCGCACACCATCTTTCTCGCGGACTTCTTATCCATTACCCTAAGCACTACTCATTTTCAGCTTCTATTTCCCCTGTGGGTAACATCACTCTCAAATAGCGTTACTCTAGCAATATAGAAATTCACTCAAAGGAGTGAATTGCTATATTTTTCAGTATCTAGAGGTAATAACGTTATCGAACTCTTCCACACACTATTGTATTCGATCTAAGCTTATGCAATTGAGGATCAACTATTTTCATTTTGATAATGGTATATTGATTTCCTTACAAATATTTTCGTTTCTAATATCTTGACAATGTTATCAATTCATGACTTCCGTTGTAAGCTTCTATTATGATGTAATATTTATATTTCACGAATGACTAAATTGTTCATATAACTAGTGTTGGGTCAAAGATAAGCATTCAGCTTTTCATTTGTTTTTGTTTAATTGGTGATTCCTTTGCTGGATCTTTAAGTTAGAAGTTGCGTTAATAATTCAAACACTTGAGTTTATATTTGATATATATGTTACACATTTTAAACATAACCTTTCAATAGTCTGTAGGTACATAGTGGTTAGATGTTGTCCTAATGATCTTAATTTCACGAATTCTATTCCTGGACCTGCTTGTGTGTTGTGGACTTGAGCAACACACTTTACAACACGTTGCACTAGACTAAACTGGATATATATACTAGTCCAGTGATAACGCAGTTCTTTCTCTATTAAATATTTACATTCTGGATCATTATCAAGGAGGCTATTGTTCATGATTACACAGGCACCTATACACAACGAGCGAATGCTTATTGCATGTTACTACGTTGTACTCGCTTGCAAGTGACAAATGTATAGATATTGAAGCTATTTGACGGAAAGCAGATGTGCTATGCTTATTTATATTAATATAGATTATGGATTTCTAAGTTAACTGAAAAACAAAACCAATGTTCTTTCTTTCGCAGTGTGATCTTGCAGTACAATATTTTTCATCCGCCGCAATGTAAGCAGCGTTGCGTTTTGAGGTTGTTACCAGTAACGTTTCTAAGTGGTTCGAGTTGGTTGACACCTCCCATGTGCAATATCCTCTTTATAGCTTCATAATCATACTAGAAAATCAAAACGGTTATTTTAACTTACAGTACTTAACTGCAGGGAAAGGAATGAATTCATAGAGAATACTTTGAAACACAGTATAACCAGAAACGTGATATAAGTGAATCGACGGAAACACTAGATTAGAGCGATTGCAAGTGGTAATAGAATCAGATCTTTATATATAGTTTATATAACGTCATTTACGAATACATACCTTCCGATGGACGATTGTTTAATGATCGTACCTAGTAGTTAAATTTTTTCAGCATTTCGTACATCTTCCACTGAAAACAATATATTGTTTCAATTCTTCATAAGAGCAAATTCCGCAACCATGTTAGTGGCTATTTTCTTTCGAAAAGAAGGTATTACAAAACAAAAGATAGACTGCTTAATACCGGTGAATTCTGTTATAAAAATATGTATTTTTGTTTTTGGGTGTCTGACAATTTATTATTACCATTATTATTATCATTCTTTAGAGCGGCGAGCTGGCAGAATCGTTACCGCGCCGGGAAAAATGCTTAGCGGCAATTTTCCCGACTTTACGTTCCGAGTTCAAATGCCGCCGGAGTCGACTTTGCTTTTCATCCTTCCATGGTCGATAAAGTGAGTAACAGTTACGGACTGGGGTCGATTAAATCGACTACTCCCCTCCCCTAAAATTTCGGGCCTTCGTGCCCAGTACAGAAAGGATTATTATTATCATTATTTCAATACATGTTTTGTTGGAACTCCTGAATTCTTCCATGTGTAGCGGGCTTGCTACCTGCAGTTTCCAGTGCCATGCTATTTGTTCTCTTCAACTTTCTCATTTGTCCTGATTATTCTGGACGTGACAAGGAGGTAGCAAATCTACCGTACACTCTCTTCGCATTTTCTTGTTGTTCCTCGCAGGATCGTCTGATATCCTCCACAAGGGCCCAACTATAATCGGTACAATCTTCACTTTTTTCATCTTCCACATTCGGGCTACGTCAATATTTTTATCAGTACTGTATACGTTCACTTTCACATCATCTTTATTAACTATCCATGTGTCAAATGGGCATGCAACATAATTTATAGAGCACATGCTGTTTACTTTGTCCCCCACCCTTAGGGCATTGAATTTTGCCTGCGTGCTCCTAAAATGAAAACCTTAACAATATAATTAATTTCACAGTAAGAACACAGAGAGGCACAGAATACTCCATTAACTACAACATAAAATATTAATAGTAAACATTAATTAAAATTGAATTATACCATTGGATTATACTAAGAACTCAGGAACAACAATAGCAATAGAATGCTTACGATATATCTTCCACCAAGAGTAAACACCAAGAGTTGAACGGGCTCTTGTTTCATCAGGACAATGCTTCAGCACAAAAGTCCTTGGTTTTAATGGTTACTATCTTTTATCTTTTATCTTTTACTTGTTTTAGTCATCAGACTGCGCCCCTGCTGGGGCACCACCTTGAATTAGTCGAAATGAATCGACCACAGTACTTATTTTTTAAAGCCTGGTACTTATTCTATCGATATCTATTGCCGGGCCGCTAATTTACGGGAACGTAAACTAACCAACACCGGTTGTCAAGCGGTGGGGGGGGGGACAAACACAGACACAATGACACACACACAGAAACACACACACACACAGACACACACATACACACACACACACATATATATATATATATATATATATACGGCGGGCTTTTTCAGTTTCCGGTTACCAAATCCACTCACAAGGCTTTGGTCGGCCCGAGGCTATAGCAGAAGACACTTGCCCGAGGTGCCATGCAGTGGAACTGAACCCGGAGTCATGTGGTTGGGAAGCAAGCTTCTTATCCCACAGCCACGCCTGCTCCTATCTATGCGTGTATGTGGCATTACACTGGTTGATCACTCTCTCTATTCTACTGACTTGGTTGGCCTCTATCATCTGTCACCCAACTTAAAAAGCCCTTCACTCGGAACCAGTAAGACAGAGACGATGACGTCATAATTGGTGTTGATGACTGTTTTGACCGATAGGATGAAAGCTTTCTCACTAATGTGATCCAAACACTACAATCCCGATGGAAGGAGAGGGTGGACCGCAGAAAGGGTGTGGTGGTCTACGTTGAAAAATAAACCTGATTTGTTCACATCCCATGAGAGTATCTTGGTCAGCCTATGAACATTTCAGCCTACCCTCCTAGATAGTAGTCATCTCCACGGTACAATAACAACAATTGACCAATGCTGATTTAACTTTTGACGATATGTGATGAGGTTTGATACGCATGGGCATAAAACAACTCATAACTCCCCAAAACCAACAATCAATACCAAATAACTGTCCAGTATAGAATCTCGAACAGAATATCTTAAGGCACAGTATCCGAGTTATACGTGTGTGCTGTTACGTATACGTCATCAAAACTAATTTAAAAAAAGAAGTTCTGCGCAGAAATTTTAACATTACAAAGGTATGGAGATCGTTGAACCTAAAGCAATGTCGAGCACAACTCGTTAGCTAATAAATGATAATGCGATGTCCTCGTTACAGGTAGTACACAATAAGTAACAAAATCCTGAAACGACAACTGAAAAAGTGAAAAGGAAATCATAGATAACAACAGCTAGTTGTAATCAATCATGGTTACCGTCTCAATTTAGTAGCACAACATCCACGTTGACGATGCAGCAACAAAAACACCAACAACTACAACTACAAAGTCAGCAACAGCGTGCACTCACAAAAGCCGTTATTGCAGCACCTGCTGCAGAATGGAACAAGAAAGTACATCAACAATTGCTACAACAATATCATTATCTTTATTAACAATGACTAAAATAACATAAAGGCACAGCAAGCACAAATTTACGCATACAAAGAATGCCATCAGAACTCGTCCTTATATCGATGTAAGTCGTGCATCTGCCCTCCCCCTTGGACAATTTAGACGTGTCGTATATGGAATCCGACAAGGGATAAATTGAATGGTAAAAGTGCTGAATACAGAGAAGAGCAAAAGGGAAGACATGCCAACCAAAAAAAAAAAAAATAATAACCTGAGATATTGCAACAACCGGAGGAAGTTGATATATGCACCAACATCGCAGGCAAGAGTTCCTGGACCCAAGAATTTTCCGGTTCAGCGAACAATATCGCATCATTCCACCCTTCATCTTTTTAGAATTGCCACATCTAGAATACTGTAGCCCCCCTATCGTCTCCTCACAAAAAAACAAAAAAACAATCGACAATTGAGTCACCCCAGAGAGTATTCACTAACAAAAATAAGTGCATGACTGATTTCGATTATTGGGACCGCCTTAACATATTAAAGTCTACTCCGTTCCCCACCGCCGTGAGGGCTAGATCATCTGCACAGTGTGGAGAATATACGACCAGCATTGCCCAAACTACCTCAACATTAGATTCATAATTCATCCAAAGCTAAGGCCACGTGTCATATGTGCCGCACACAGTTGCGAATCACAACATATACATTCACTGCAACACAATTTCCTTTCCCCAACAGGCTCTGGTATAATTAACGTTGTTCCAAAACATATCAAAGAAAACATATCACATCACCTTCAAACGGAATCTGGGCAACTTTCTTCAAGGGGCACCATATAAGCCACCTATACCTGAATACCTCAGTCAACAACAATTTCCTACTTGAATGGACCATGATGACAAAAAACGTGACTTAAAATGATTTCGCAGATCCTATCAGGTGGTGCTATTCAGTTAGACTTGTTCAGGGAAAATCTTTGGTCAAAACATATCAAAGTTATCTAAGTCATTATATATATACTACAATCAAGCAGAATCCGTACTTAATCTTTAAAAAAGGCTGTTTATAGAGATAACAATACTGTCCCCAAGCAGGAACGGTATCATGTTAGACCTGTTTCACGAACAATGTAGGTCTTATCAACAACGTGAAGAGATCACCGACAATCTTCTCAGACCACAACAAGATAGAACTGACGGCGTATGGTCCAAAGCCAATTAATGATAGATTTCACACTGACGACACCCAAATTCTATCCACTTTGAGATTCTACAAGGCTGACTGGAATTCATTTGAAAAAACGGTTATCCAGCAAGATTGGCTTAAATGTCTCTATATGCAAGACAGTGATATGAAACTTAACGAATTCATGACAATAATGCGAGCCATGTTCATTAAATTTGTCCCAGAGACGAGAGCAAGTGCATACAAAAACATCATTCACGAAGACAGGAGAATCCTTATGAGGCACAGAATAAAGTTCTCAAATCGCTTAAATAGGCATTTTAACATCAGCGAAAAATCCCCCCTGAAAAGGGCGCTTCTAGAGATCGAAAATATACTCAACTTTCCCACGAAAAAGAAAGGCTACAAAGAGAAACCAGGATGGTGGAAAACATAAAGATAAATCGAAAAGTTTGTGAAAGGGTATGCCAGGGTGTACTAAAACATAGGCCACTGTTTGAAGAAGACGGCTCGCTAACTGTGGAGCCCAAGCAGATACATTAAGTGCTAACTAAGCAATTCCAGAGTGTATTCACCCTTCCACCAAGAGTGCCTTCACCCTTCCACCGAGAATGCCTTCACCCCTCAGCTGAGAAGCATGCGAATAGGCGAGCCTAAGTAGTTTTTGAACACAGCAGACCTACATAGGATGGAGGCAACCATAGATTACATTGACATAAAAAAGGAAAATGTAATATCGGCCATTGATGAGATGAGCTCACACTAAGCAACGGGCCCGGATGGATTTCCAGCGGTTCTCCTAAATACATGCAAGAGGACGCTTGCGAAACCACTGCAGATGCTGTTTCAGAATCTTTTTGGCATGTGGCAAACTCCCAAAACTGTAAAATGAGGGTATCATATGTCCTGTACATAAAGGGACAAGTAGAGTAGATGATACGAATTACAGGCCTATCTCTCTGACTTCACATGTTAGCAAGGTTATGGTAGACATTTTCAGAAAGAGACTGATCACGTTCCTGGAGGAAAATAAATAACTCACAAACACCCAACATGGTTTGCGCCCAGGGTGGAGCAGCCTCTCACATTTACTACACCATTACAACTGTTCAACCACTCAAATGTGGATGTGACATACTTCGATTTTGTCAAAGCATTTGACACAGTTGATCATGAGATGATATAAAACAAACGACGTCATCTTTGTATCACTGGAGAAATGGAAGAGTGGCTGCACGACTTTTTAAAAGACAGAAGTCAGACCGTTGCCCGCCAATGGTGCTCTCATTGCTGAAAAATCAATACTCAGGGAAGTGTACTGGGACCACTACTCTTTGTAATGGCATTATCAGACGTGCCTTCAGTCGTAGAGTCAGCTACTCTCACCAGCTACTCTGATGATAGTACAAACGTATCACAGTTGGTTAATGTGCCTGATGATATAGTAAAACTAAAAAAAGACTTGCATGCAATATACAAATGGAAATAACATGCAGTTCAATGCTCATAAATTTCAAGGATCCCACTATCGGCCAACAAACATGCTACAATCGGAATACTTGGGACCGATAGGTAGTACTATTCCAAAGTTATAATCGGTGCGTAATCTGGGAATCCACATAAGTAATGATGCACCGTTCCATTTTCATATTATGAAGATGGCAACATTGTGCAGGCAAGTCTCTGGATGTATTCTTAGATCATTCAGAACCAGAAATAAGGATAACTTGATACTCTTATGGTGTACTTTTGTTCTTATTCGTCTGGAGTACTGCTTCCGACTGTTGTCGCCACAGAGCGTCAAACTGTTCGAGAAACTTGATGCAATCCAGCAACACCACAGGAAGAAGATTGATTCCCTGAAACAGATGAACTACTGGGAGAGGATAAAAGAACTGAAGATCTACTCTCTTGAGAGAAGGCGAGAAAGATATGCAATGATATACGTATGGAAGATCCTGGAAGATCTAGCTCTCAACTTTGGAATTAAAAGCTATAACAACCAAAGAATACAATACTGCAACAGCTCGGGTTTCAGAGAAGCATAACTCTTTAAAATCCTGCCAAACAGCCTCAGAGATTTGCTAGTTGTAGATGTGGAAACCTTCAAAAAGCATCTGGACATTTTTCTATCTAACATCCCCGTTGATTCCCACATCGCGGAAGGTGGCACAGAGAAGGACGAAACGTCCAACTCGTTTCTTCACCAAAACCAGCACAGAGAGAGGAGACCCAAAATCAATGAAAAGCGATGCTCTAGCACAGACCCAGCATTTGGCTGAAACCAGTAAAAGATAAGCGAGAAATTATATATATATATGTGCGTATGTGGGTGTGGGTGTGTATGTGTGCGTGAGTGTGCGTGTGTGTGTGTGTGTGTGTGTGTGTGTGTGTGTGTGTGTGTGAATATATATATATATATATTCTTTTGTTTTGACTATTGATTCGTACATCGATTGCTCTAATTAAAAACCCGATGTCGGATCTCACTCCCCTGTGCTGAATGGTTAGCTCATAGCTTATTTAACAGAATTACTCATTTGCCTTGCAAATTCGCGCCATGGACTTAACGTAGAAGCCTACCATTAATCCATAATCCCAAAATACTACACAACGACATTTCTTCTGGGCAGTAAGTCTTTTAACGAGAGTCTAGAGGAATTCAGGAATTTGATTATAGAGCTAATTTTATATCAGCTGCATTAACATTCGTCAGTGGTATTTTGGGATTTACGGGTAGATATTTCAGTGGATACATTTGTTGGTAGTAAGAGATACAGTCGTTGTTGGGAGTTAGTCTCCGACATCAGGATGGTAATGAGAATTGTCAGAATTAATTATTCACAAAAAATATTCAGTGACTAAATCATTTGAGTTCAAATCTTACCAAGATTGTCTGTCTCTTTCACTTACACTACGTATGCAAAATTGCTATTACTGATGAACTGATGAAATATAATGACTTACATTTATTTTTCTTACCAGACATCTTGTGACTTGAATATAGAAGTTAATAAGCAGTGATAATTATAATTTCCTCCGCATGATGTATTACAAATTAAGAATTGTTTTTTTTATCAGTATGGCGCTGTGTATTTATATTCTAGAAATGTATTTAAATAATCCCTCCAATATACAATATGTTATATTTAATTATTGTTTAAGTTTTATTCCTGTGAACATGATGAAATCTATACTTCACTATCGTATCGTGGTATTAAGAAGACTGAAATCTCTCATGAATTTGCAGAAATAATTAAAATAATATTGGTTTCAAATTTCTGTACAAGGCCAGTGATTTCGTGGGGATGGGGGTAGGTCTAAATCACCGACCTCAAGTAGTACTTATGTTATCGACCTCGAGCGGATGAAAGGCAAAATCGGTCCCGGTGACATTTCAACTCCAAACGTGAAGACGGACGAATTGCCGTTAAGCCTCTTGCACTGCGTGCTAAAGAGTCTGTCAATTCTCCGCCTTAATAATGAAAATAAGTTAATATTTAGTCAAAACTATTCTACTCAGCTTTTTAATGCTCCTTGCATTAACTAATTTATTAAGGATTTTAATGGATATTACAGCAATCAAGTAATTTTAAAGTTTGGATTCAACAGCAGGAATGTTCAGTTAAGAAATTGCTACATTATTAATCTTGTGAATTTTGATGCATGTATGTGTGTCACCCATACAATTATGTCTGACTTTATGTACGCTGATATCAGTCAACAACATGAACGGCATACTTGATTTTTTAAATATTCTAACTAACATGGCATAGTTGGCCTATCATTCTAACTTTCAGGCTACTTCAAAGCCATCTCAATTTTCAATTCATCATCGGTTGCCTCACTGATGAGTCTCACCGGAGAGTTTTAAGTACAAACTCTATCCGATTTTGAGGACAAGGCAACTGAAACATTAGGCTCTCACTTGAACGGTAAACACACTATCAACGATCAGCGAAAATTTCGTCAGTATTCGATGTTTACTTTAAATTTGCTGATAATAAGATAAATGAATAAGCGAATTTGCTGATAATACCTATACAATAAATAAACATAAATGTTTTAACAATAATGATTTTTAACATAGTGACAAAGCTAACAAAAAGTTTAATCATAACACTGATAATGTATGTGAATGTGTGTGTTTATATATGTGTGTGTGTACGTGTGTGTGTATGTATATATAT
>JAOPUL010540892.1:0-10956 GCA_027564515.1 Octopus rubescens | reverse complement strand
CCCCCCCCCCCATAAGTTTCAGGAAAATGGGAATCTTTTCATGAAATTTTATACAAATACCTTTCAAATGGCAGAGATTACGATTACAAAGAAATTTGGGTTAATATCTAGTTTAGCACTCGGTGACAAAATCAAAAAAAAAAATAGTGTAATAGGTGTAAAATAATGTGTATTAAACGAATATGAAGAAAACAAATTCACGCTGACGAACGGGGTACTGGTGAGAGGACTCGGAATATTCCCGATGTGAATGTTCCGAGTCCTCCCCCCCCTCCCTGTTTGTCAGCGTTCATTTTTTTCATATTCGTTAACTACACATTATTTTACACCTATTACACTTTTTTTTTTTTTTTTATTTTGTCACCAGGTGCTAAACTAGATATTAATCCTTTCCAGCATATATGATGAGGGTGTGACTGGAAAAAGCTCACCCTCTAATCCTAGTCACAGGTAATTTTTTGTAAATTTGTGTTCTACACACGGAATTCATCCGATTAAGCAAAAAAAAAAAATGGTTTTTAAATTTTTTCCCCATAAATTTTCCTTTCTTTTACGGATTTGTTTTTAAAAGACGAACAGTTCGAATTTGTTGCTTAAATCCCAGTAATGGACCGCTTTGGGTTCATCATCATTCCATTAAATGTGTTTATGAGGAGAAAAATATCAAAAAACATCAAGTGACAAAGAAACGAAGAAGATATCAGGTAGCCGTGGAATGTACTAAAAACAACAGCTAAATTGCTATTATATCACACACAAAAAACTTTTCTTTTTTTTTTCCAAATCGTATGAATTCCATTAACGTCTGTTTTCCATGCTGGCAAGAGTTATGAGGGCTGTACCTGGTTCCAGTCTGATTTGGCTTGGTTTCTACGGCTGGATGCCCTTCCTAATGCCAACTACCTTACAGTGTGTGCTGGGTATTTTAACATGCCACTCGCATAAAAGTCTTGCTGCTAGTGCTTCGTACATGGCACCGGCACAGGTCTCGGCACGTGTGCTTTTAACACGGTAGGACTCTTGACACGGGTACTTTTTTACATAACATCAAGGCTCTCTACGCAGATGCTTTCTGCACAGGGCTCTTAGCATACATATGTATATACATATATGTATAAGTCAGGAAAATAAGAAAGCTTCTGACAATGCAGTTATATATTTATATATTTCAGGCGCAACAAAGGCCCATCCTCAGAAATACACATATAGATATATATATATATATATACATACAAACACAATAAATATACATTATATATGCTGGTGACACATTAAAGGCAACCGGTACACTCTCTGGTATTAGGAAGGGCATCTAGCCGTAAAGACCAAGCCAGAACGGACTGGATTCTGGCGCAGCTCCCTGGCTTACCAGTCTAACCATACCAGCATGGAAAATGGACGCTAATGATGATGATGACGATAATATATCCCACGCAGTGCTTATCTGTATATATCTGTTGTGTTTATCCCCCGTTATGCTTGACAACCGGAGTTGGTATATTTACATTCTTCTAATCTACAAGTTCTGCCAAAGACTGATAGAGTAAGTACAAAACTTAAATAATAAGTACTAGTGCCAGTTTCTTTGGCTAAACCCTTCAATGCAGTTCTCCAGGATAGGCGCAGTCTATTGCCTGAAACATGTAAAAGATAAAAGATATCTACACATAATCATGAAGATAACATGTAAAGTTTTCCACTGTAATCTCCATTGCTTTTTAAGTATCCTCTATAATTCCTACTGTTTCTCTCTTATTTCAGATTACTGGATAACATTGGCTTAAAGAATTTCTTTTACTTTGGATACATCATCAATATTTACCATCTTTCATAGACTAAACAAAGTTGTTACATAGAACAGATATATCCCTGTTTAAAGAAAGACGGTAAATTTTGTGTGAAATATTTCTTTTGACTGAAGCAGAATTTCTCTTCAATGATGATTTTGAATTCTCATTGAACTTGAATTGCAAAAGAGTTTGCAGCATCTTTAGATATTGATCAAGATAATAAATTTAAGATTAAAGTACGTAAACATCTGCATATTGTGGGTAGAAAAGAAAAATCATGGAAAGTGAATTGTGTGAGGACAATGTGAATTGTAAAATGCTGACTGAAAGTATTGACTTTCATGAGGAGATGCCAAAAGATATAGGAAAAACATTGTACCCCTGTGATATCTGTAAAAAGTCATTTGCTCGAAAAGAAAGCCTCATTATCCACAAACGTAGTCATGCCGGAGAGAAACCATATCAGTGTGATATCTGTGGTAAATCCTTATCTCAAAATAAACACTTAACTGCACACAAACGCCTTCATACAGGAGTCAGACCCTATCACTGTGATATCTGTGGTAAATCATTCACGCAAAATTACCACTTAACTACACACAAACACATTCATACAGGAGGGAGACCATATCATTGTGATATCTGTGGTAAATCATTCTCTCGAAATCATGGATTAACTACACACAAACGCATTCATACAGGAGAGAGACCATATCAGTGTGTTTTCTGTGGTCAGTCATTCTCTGATGGAGGTACCTTAACTAAACACAAACGCATTCATACAGGAGAGAAACCTTATCATTGTGATATCTGTGGTAAATCATTCTCTCAATCTGATCACTTAACTAAACACAAACACATTCATACAGGGGAGAAACCATATCAGTGTGATATCTGTGGTAAATCATTTTCTCAAACTAATTACTTAACTAAACACAAACACCTTCATACAGGGGAGAAACCATATCACTGTGATATCTGTGGTAAATCATTCTCTCAAAATTATGTCTTAACTAATCACAAACGCATTCATACTGGAGAGAGACCTTATCAGTGTGTTATCTGTGGTCAGTCATTCTCTGAAGGAAGTTCCTTATCTAGACACAAACGTATTCACACTGGAGAGAAGCCATTTCCTTGTGATGTCTGTGGTCAGTCATATGCTGAAGGACGTACCTTAACGAAGCACAAACGTATTCATACAGGGGAAAAGCCTTATGCGTGTGATACCTGTGATAAATCATTCTCTCAAAGTCATGTCTTAACCAATCACAAACGCATTCATACAGGAGAGAGACCTTATCAGTGTGATATCTGTGGTAAATCATTCTCTCGAAATGACCACTTAACTACACACAGGCGCATTCATACTGGAGAGAGACCTTATCAGTGTGCTATCTGTGGTCAGTCATTCTCTGAAAGTAATAATTTAACAACACACAAACGTATTCACACTGGAGAAAAGCCATTTCATTGTGATGTTTGTGGCCAGTCATTCTCTGGAGGAAGTAACTTAACTAAGCACAAACGTGTTCATACAGGAGAGAAACCTTATAACTGTGATATCTGTGGTAAATCATTCACTGAAGGAAGAATATTAACTGAGCACAAACGTATTCACACTGGAGAGAAGCCATTTCATTGCGACATCTGTGGCCAGTCATTCTCTAAAGGAGGTAATTTAACTAAACATAAGCGCATTCATACAGGAGAGAGACCTTATCAGTGTGATATCTGTGGTAAATCATTCTCTCGAAATTACCACTTAACTACACACAGGCGCATTCATACTGGAGAGAGACCTTATCAGTGTGCTATCTGTGGTAAATCATTCTCTGAAGGGGGAACCTTAACTAAGCACAAACGTATTCACACTGGGGAGAAGCCATTTCATTGTGACGTCTGTGGCCAGTCGTTCGCTGTTGGAAGTACCTTAACTAAACACAAACGCATTCATAAAAGAGAGGAGCCTTATTAGTGTGATCATTCAATGAAATGCCTATGAGGGTGATCTGAAAAGTTCATAGGTTGACTATGAAGGAGTGATGCTAGAACATTGAATTCTTGCATGCATTCATTTCTTATTAATAACCGATATCTGACTGTTCAAAGAAGACTTCAAAAGTACCTACTAGCAACTTCTCTTGAAAATGGACAAAATTTAGCATGCTGACGTGGTTACTACATTAGGCGATGACGCTCCAGCTTTATCAACAGTGCAAAAGTGAGCAGCTGAATTTAGGGAGCATCTTGAAGATGACCCAAGGTCTGGACGTCTTGCAACTGCCACCACCGGGGAAAGCATTGATCGTGTTCACCACATGGTGATGGATGACAGGCGATTGACTATAAATCAAATAGCCAATGATATTAGCATATCCAGTGAGAGAGTTGAGAATATTCTGCACAGCGAACTTTGCATTTATACAGAAGAGAAGCCATATCATTGTGATATACATTTAGTAAATCATTCTCTCCAAAAGACAGTTAACTACACATGTATTCACAGAGAAGACCAACTGTATTAATATTATAAGAGTTTCAGTGAAAGAAATATTTTAGTAGCAATAAATGTATTCACACAGCAAAGTGGATCTAACAGTGTCTGTAACAATCTTACTAAATCTAAATATGACTAAAAGTATGTCTACGCTAGTGCATGTCTTGTTCTTTTTTTTGTCCAGAATGAGTAATATTTTGCAGCCTCTTGTATCTCTCAGCATCTGCTTAGCAATGTCATTGCTTGTGTCCCTAATCTGGTAATATTGTGTGAATGCATTGCAGGTTGTCTTTGTTCGTTTTTCATGCAGGACAAATTGTTTAATTAAAAGCGTTTCTTCAAAATGGTTGTAAGAAAATAATCATTTAACTATTTTCTGAAATGATGGAATGGAAAAAACTGAGATGGACAGATAGTGGCTGTGCGTCAAGGTTGCTGGTGTGTTGGGTGAGAGAAATTGAGGTAAAAACTGTGATGGATTGATAGACAGACAGATAGATAGATACACAAACATGCAAACAAATAGATATTTACACATATATATCAAGAGTGACTAACAGACATAAGCAGATAGCTAGATAGATGGTACATAACCACCATTGCCTGCACAGACCACAAACTGGGTTTCCAGCCATATGCAGCTTCTGTAATCTCCTGCAATTATCTTCATGTAAGTGGGTTTGTATACACACACACATTCACATATATTCTATGTATGTATGCTTTTCCTCTTTCTCTCCCTAACACTTCCAAATCTCAATCCAACAACAAATTACCCCCACCCCCAATGAAGCTCTTTCAGCTACATGCCACGCAATGCACCAGCACATCGTTCCACACACATTCACACACCAATCCTATATGTATGGGAAGCGTACACCAGTCATGCTCATACACAAATATCAGAGGCATGCATATACATACACACTAGATGTAAACACACACACACACACACCCATTCATGCAGATACACATAAATACAGAAATTAGCATATTCACACACACTAGGCATTCATAATCACACACATACATCCATCTTAAACGTGTATGCAAACACACACACACACACATACTGCCAACGTATAATTGCGCACACACACATGTATATGCATGCACACACAACTTAAACCCACCCACACTCACACATACCCTAGGAAACACATGCATCAAGAGGATGCCACCAGCTCACATCAGCTTACATGTGTAGGCATCCCCTCCTACACAGACACATCCATACACCCTTACAGCTGGAACACACACACGCACCAGCAATTGATGTCACTTAAGTTTTTCACATATATTATCCAGACAGTGAAACACCACCAACATCCTGTCCAACCATGCGGTCTAAGAAATACAGATCAGGACCTGTATTTGATGTCGCTAATATTTCAGTACTTTCTGTAACAATACCATGTGACATGCCTTGACCAATAGCATCCCAAATTGCAGTAGGCCTCTTGGACTTCCTCCATCTCAGCATTCAGTCACCTGAGCCTCACAAGCTAAGTTCCTGTGATGAGCCTACAAAGCTGTAAGTTGCATGGGGCTGAATCAAACTGTTTTTTAAATAATAAATAGCAGGCATACCCGGCACTGCTTGGGTGATTTGTTGAACATTGACCTGTCAAACAGCGAAAAATGTGATTAGTTAACTACAAATTGTGGCGAAATGCGATTTCCGTGATCCGACAAGTCAATGCAATCAATTTTCAGAAACATATTAATGTCATTGGAATTCTGCAAGCAAACTTATCATACATGCAAAGTTTGAAGAAAATCGGTGGAAAATTGCATGAATAAGAGGGGAGTAAAGTGGAAAAAATACCAGTTATATGTGGTTTTCCCCTTTTACATGGTTGTACTTTGAAACCATTTTGATCTTAAAACCTGCCCGTAAACTTGAGCAATGTGTGTGAGAAGTTTGAAAAGAATCGGTTTAGTAGTTTTGGCGCTAGAAGGTAACAGAGAGCCAAACACACCACCTTTGTTTTAATATATTAGATATGTGGTGGTCGTCGTGCTCCGCCTCGACCCCGGCACCGTGCCTCTGTAGACCAATATCGAAAGAACGCCTGGCTTAATAAATATATGTTTCTGTTCAGCGAAAAGAGGCTTAGTGAAAATGAGAGAGAAACAGAATAAGACACCAAGAGAGAGAGTGAGAAAGACAGATATATAAAAAAACAAGTGAGAGAGAGTGCGTGATTGTCTCCTCTTGACAGATAGTACAAAAGCACACAGAGGTGTTAGTCTTTCTAATTCCCCCATCCCTCCCTCCCTTCATATTCTGTATCTTTCTCTATTCTTACAGTGTAGCATGAATCCAACTTCGTATTTTTATGACTGGATACAATCTTCAGTTTTTAAAATGTACATTTCAATGAAGCTACGAACATCAGTCGACAGATCTGTTAAAGTTGAAAAGGCAAAACAAGAGCTGAAAAATGATAAAGTATCTTCATATTTCCGGTACAATGGGGTGATTTGGCCGGGGATATGATGAGTGAACCACTGTAAAATGTACAGGGAGTTGTGGTTTCGATTCCTGATCCCAGCAGACAGATGAGCTTGCATATATATATATATATATATATATATATACGAGCAGGCGTACCTGGCAATGCTGGGGTGAGTTGTTGAACATTACTCCGATAAAAAAGCTGGAATGCGGTCAATTAGTTTGAAGAAAATCAGTGAAAAATTGTACGAGTAAGAGGGGAAAAAGTTGAAAAAATACCTGCTAAACACGGTTTTCCCCTTTTACACGGTTGAACTTTGAAACCATTTTGTTGTTAAAACCTACCCGTATGACTAATAAGAGTATGAAGTTTGAAAAAAATCGGTTTAGCGGTTTTGGCGCTAGAAGGTAATATACAGACTGACAGACAGACAGACAGTCACAAACACACATTCTTACTTTTAATATATTATAGATAGATTAGATAAGCAATGCTTTGGCTACTACAGTCTGTTACCTTCTAGCACCAAAACTGCTAAACCAATTTTTTTTCAAACTTTACACACACATTAATCATGTTTACAGACAGATTTTAACTACAAAATGGTTTCAAAGTTCAATCACGTAAAAAGTATAACAGGTATTTTTACCACTTTTTCCCCTCTTACTCGTGCAATTTTCCACTGATTTTCTTCAAACTTCGCGTGTATGATAAGTGTGCTTGCAGAATCACAATGACATCAATATTTATCCGAAAATCGATTGCATTGACCTCTCAAACAGCAAAAAATGCGTTTAGTTAACGTAAAATTGTGGCGAAATGCATTTTTCAGTGAGTACACCATATGAAATTTCTACCTACACCCTGTCTACTTATAGTCCAGGACCATTTATCCAAATGGATTAGTGTACTGTCTGTTTTCCTATTAACTAGAACTTTGTTAACTTTAATACTCTTTCATTCCAGGTTCTGCTTCCACACCTGGATTTTCATTTGAAATTCAACAGGTTCAGCTATAAGGAAGGCATCGCAGCAGAGTCAAACTATAAAAGAAGCATCAGTATTGCTTCACCCCAGCACAAAACTAAACTAGATCTCATCTTGGTTAACTCTCTTTTTGATTAACTAGTCTAACTCTTTCATAACCTGGTCCAATATTTTGATACCTCTGTATTTACTGTTATCTCAGGAATATCCTTTACACCTTGTAACAGTTGACTATGATGCTGCTACATCAATTGTTGAGTATGATACCTTCTTGTACAACCTAATTAACTATATGGTGACTAGGCCATATCCTTCTCCACATTTAGTAGCCTTTCATAATAGTATCTCTAGTTCTTTCTTCTTTTCGGAATTACAAAAGTGCAACCACTAAATTTTCCTTCTGCACACGATTCACAATTTTTTTCTGATACACTACCCTGCAAACTGGAACACTGCCTGTCCTTGGTCCTCATGCTGTAGAACTTAGGCAACCATCTTTTCTGCTTGTCTCCCTGCTAAATAGACCTGTCTACTAGCTTCGCTTTCATCTACTTGGCAAAGTTCTCTATGGCCCTATTCTTCAAAGCCTGCCTTTTCACATTTATTCTCTGTCTACTTCCCTGTTCCACCATCACGTCACCCTTCTCCAGGCGATTTTTTTTTAAAAAAAAATGTTATGCAACCCACCTATCTTCTTGACAAAAGTAATGCCACTAAGTTGGCCAGCCACATATGAGGTTTGAAGACCAACTCCACACCACATACAATCAAGTGGAGCATCGTGGAAAAATTCAAGCCATATGATAGTGGATCTAAGAAATGCACCTTATGCATAGCAGAAATAACACATATTCACTTTAGATCCAAGAATTCCACCACACTGCTTAATTCCAGACCTGAAATTTTTAGCAGGTGCAAACACATGGACAGGTTTCTTTTCTTGAACTGGAGGTAATGACCGACTCAGGCTTGAGTAGCTGTCACAACGATTTTCTATTATATTGTTCTGCACCAGCTGCACTAATTGCAGTTTCTGCAATCAGGGAGAATGGAGATCTTGGTTTTCTTTTCTTCTTGTTCCACTTTTTGCATCAACCGTCTTTTTCTCACAGTCCAGCGTCCTGATTTTTAAAATATATCTAATGCATAAACAAAGCCTGAAAGATTGCTTGGAGATACATGGTGTGTTTTATAGGTTTACAAAAAGTATCGTAAAAGCATGAAACTATTAGTAGCTCTTTCCTACTTGTTTATTAAATTGATATTTATCTCCCACTGGATGGAGTACTTTTTTTGTTGATTCTACATATATTGGATCTATACACATAAACACACAGAGACATATATGCATTTAATGGTCTTCTTTCTGTCTACTAAATCCACCCACAAGACTTTGGTCAACCAAGGGTTAAATCGGGAGATGCTTCCACAAGCTGCCATGTTATGACGCAAGATGCAAAATTTTGTGTCTGAGCAGTCATACCTGTGTAGAAGGGGGTTTGTATATGCCTATATAAATACAGATGCATATACTATTGTGGTAGAAATATTTAATATCATCAGATATATTTTTACATATGTGTGTGTGTGTGTGTGTGTGCATGTATCTTATCATGAAAGTAATACCTCCTTTAATAATTTCTGTATTTATTGCTAACACAATACGTGTACAGCAATATTATCACTGATCTTTGAGAATACATTTTGCAATTCCCTACCTCCAATGACATAGTAAACCAATCTTTTCTCATTACAGAAATACACATATGGAATATAGATGAATACTGTGAGAAAAATTGCTAAATTCATGAGGTTTTATAATGAATAAAGCTTATAAGTATTCTCATTGGTTGTTGGTTATCTATACTTCACTTCTTTTTCTGGAGCAAATGATGTTTATGTCCCCACAAAATATTTCCCACTCTAAAACTGAAAGAGCTACAGATTGGGACACAAGCAAACATCAACTGCTGTGTGTTTTTAGGGTTTATTAATTATGACTCCTCCCAGATATATCAATATTGGTTTCAACAAAGTTTCACAACAAAATTCTTACATAACAAATTCAAAATCTGGAAGAAATTGCATTTGGTCGCACTTTTAATCTTATTCGGTTTAGCTGCAAAGCAAAGACTTTCAAAAGACTTGTCAGAGAATTGCTTTACGCTGATGATGCTGATGTGTTAGCACACTCAGAGGAGGATATACAGCATATAATTAGTCTTGGGAAAACCAAAGTAATGTTTATTCCCACGTCAGGACAACCATATTATGAACCAAACATTTTTGTGAGTGGAGCAAGGTTGTAAGTCATTGACAGATTTGTTTACCTTGGAAGCATACTGTCAAGAGATGGCGGTCTTCATGCAGAAATATACTATCGAATAGGGAACGGAAAAGCTGGAAAAGTGAGTATGGTTAGATAGAGGTATTTCCTTGCAGACAAAAATCAGTGTCTATAAAACGTGTGTATTGGGTGGACGTCTTTATTCAAGTGAGACGTGGACCAGTCACAGGCATCCTATGAAAATGCTGGAGAGATTTCACCAAAAGTGCTTCAGACATATCTTGGGAGTCAAGCGGGAATGTTTTGAACCAGATACAGAAGTTTTGTGCATGGTTCGATGTAGCTCAATTGAACAACATCTCATATTGGCTCAAATTAGATGGATTGGACATGTTGTTAGAATTAAAGATAAGCGATTGCCAAAGTGTCTTTTTTATGGTGAGCTCAACTTTGGTTAGTAACCACAACATAAGCCAAGGAAAAGGTACAAAGACTATGTGAAAGAAAACCTGAAGAGATTGGATATGAAGAAGAGTGAGTGGGAAACTGATGCTTTGGATCAGAACAAGTGGAGAGGTGTTGTTAGGACTGGTTGCAATGGCTGGGAGGGAAAGATGATTCGGCACTCTGAGCTTAAAAGGGGCTGCCAAAAATGAATAATTGGAATTTAAACTAACAGTGATATAGGATGTGTCTTGTGTGCAATTGTGTTCTGTTGTCAAAAGTAGGATACGTGAACCATATGAAAGTCGAAATGCAGGTAATAATCTTGAAACCTTAACCACCTCTTACAATTGTGTCATCTAATAATACTACTAAAAGTCTAGGGATGTTTGTTTGTAACCGAACTATCTCAGAAACTGTATATTCTATCTTATTTTTTTTTACATATATATTTGGATACTTAGTTCATGAAGTGCAGTGTGAAGT
>JAOPUL010540200.1:0-10958 GCA_027564515.1 Octopus rubescens | reverse complement strand
GGAACACGTCCCTTCCACAGAAAGCGGAAGAGCAAGCGCTCCAACTTAGTCAGCCACGAAGCAGGGCAAGGGACGACAGTCAGGCGATAGTAGATGACGGAAGTGATGTACACATTCGCCACTTCCGCCCGACCTTGCAGGGACAGCTTCCGTTCTGCCCATTTCTGAGTGAGACTGGCTACCCTGCTCGTCACCTCCCCAGTTCTTATCCACCTGGATGTCTGGACCGAACCAGACCCCAAGCAATTTAACCGGTCCTTCCGTCCAGCGCCCCACAATGCTGTCGGTTGGCATGGACCTGCCTCTCCAAGTGCCGAGCTGCAGGCCCACCGACTTGTCCCGATTAATCTTTGCTCCTATCACCGCTTCCTACTCCCTTAAAGTAGTGCTGACCACCTCGATTTCCGAGATGTAAGTTACTATTACAGTGACGTCGTCCGCATAAGCCGACGCGAACCTTCCGCATTCTTGTTCACGTGGAATGCCCCCTCGAAATATCCAACTTCCTTAATAATGGCTCAAGAGTCACCACGTACAGAAGTGGTGAGAGTGGGTATCCATGACAAACCGAACGAGCGATGCTAAACGATTCCATTAACTTTGACCACCGAACAGATGTCGCTGTACATTGCAGCGATCCAGCCTCTGAAGACGAGACCGAAACCGGCCGCCACGAGGACAGCCTCCAAGTATTGATCTTAGTTGATCAGGGCCCCAACCATGCCAGATTCCTTCCCTACCCCATCTACGATATAGCGTGTGAGGTGGAGGTTGTCGGTGATAGATCTTTTCGGGGTAGCTCATATCTGCGTTTCACCGAGCAGCTTATCGACGACAAGTGCCAACCTTTTAGCTAACACCTTGGCCAAAATCTTATAATGTGCGTTCGGCCTAAAATTGTCAATTACGTCCCCCTTGTTCGGGTCCTTCTTTAGCAGCACTAACACTCCACGGCTCACAGCACTGGGTATTCTCCCGTTCTGCTACTAGTTGTGGTAGACGTCTGTCAAGAGATCACCGAAAAAGTCTGGCATATAGAGATAAAGCTCGAAAGGCAGACCATCCAACCCCAGAGCCTTCTCCCTAGCGCCGACTGCCATCGCGTCTCGTATATCTTCAGTTGTTATCGGCATTTCGCAGAACTCCGCGTCCCTGGTCGAGAGGCGCGGCATACTGACGAGATAGGAGATGAAATCCATCCCCGTCCCCAACACACCGCGCGCTCCCTACAGTTCGGCGAAGTGCCGCTGAAATTCCGAACACATCTGCCTGGATTCGTGTAGCATGCGCCCGTCCCGGTCCGTCAAAGACCGAATAATGGATTTGTTGCCCCGATGCACCTATGCCACCCGGCCCCATCGAACGACTTTCGTCCCCCTCATGTCGCAGCGCACGCGTCCTAGCTCTGACTACGCAACCTTCGTGCTTGGCATTAAAGAATTGATTGAGGGCCAATCTTCCCGTCAGTACGTCAGTCGCTATGCCTTTCCTAAGCGCCTCTTCTAGCTTCCTGACTAGATCCTCCTTTATCTTAGATTCCTCTAAAGCTATTTCCTTGCTAAACCTTACACTAATAGCTCTTTTCAGGGCTACCCACCATCGGTTGTTGACGATTGCACTCGACAAACTCTGCTGGACTAACTTGCTAACCCGGTTTCTGAATTCTTGACGCGCAGGGAAAGATGCGTTCAACTTCCAGTACACGGGACCCTGCCTAAGGATCCTATCTAGGTCAACCAAACAGATCACAAATTTATGGTCTGTGTAACCGACGATTTTGAAAATGGACAACCTATGCTACTTTTGTCTACTGGCCTACAGAATATTCTATCTAGAGACGATCTGGAAGACCCAGTGCTGTTTGCCCATGTCCACGTTGCGCATCCGGGAAATCCAGTCGGTACCTGTCTGCCAGTTGGAAGCGACTGAGCAGGTTTGTGGGGATTTTACACACACACCCTCTCCTTTCGGCTAGCCCCACCCTGTCCAGGCGTGCGTCCGAGACAGCATTCCAATAACCCACTAGAACTAAAGAGCGAGACGTCCCAAGAAAAACCTCCAAACGCCTGAAGAAATCTGGCTGTCCCACCGCTGTTGGGGCGTACACAGTGACTAGTCTGAAAACACCACCTTCGCTGTTACTCAAATTCAGGACCACCAACTTACCTTCCGGGTCCAAGAAGACCGTCCGTACCTCAAGATCCAGGCCTCTCCTAAGCAGCACTGCTACCCCGCCTCCCATTCCACGCCGACTGAGAGATCCGTAGATCTCAAAATCATCCAAGATGGGGGGCTAGGTCGCGTACATCGGAGATCCTGATTTCACTGATTGCCGTCACATCAATAGCTAGTGACCCGAGGTCGTTCAGCAAGCGCCCCTGTTTCCAGGGCGATCCCAGGCCACGAACAGTTATACAACCTACTTTAATTATCGCCATACCGGCTGGAAAGAGATGAGGAAGGAAAAAGAGCGGGGTTACTTACCCTGCCGGTGCTGTTGGCGGTCGGTTGGCCCGGCCTCCGGATCTGGTTGGGGTTTCTCTGGGAACCCCTTTGAAAGCCTTTTAGTGGATGTTACATTAGGGGTTCCCGCATCGTGGGGAAATTCCTCCGTAATGATTTTATATGTTGTTAGTGGCATACGCACTAACAACATCTCTACCGGCGTTTGAAATTTATTACTATCGGGAATTTCTCGCCCTCTCTCGATTTTTTTATTTCGAACTATGAAGGCCATTAAATCTTTATTGGCTCTCCTCAATAGCACAAAATTGGGAATTTCTACTGGTGTCGTTTCCCCTGAGAGGTTCCTTTTGGGAGCGGGGTGGGGTTGTGATGGTGTTGTTTGTGCTGTTGGTAGTGGCTTTTGTTGTGTTGATGGTTGTGAAGCTGGTGGTGGTGGTGTTATTGTCTGTGTGACTGTGTTTGTTGCATTTTCTGTGTTGTCCCCTGTGTGTGTTGATGTGAAAGCGGCTGTTTTCCCCCGTGTTTTCTTTTTAATTTTGGGGGTTTTTTGGTACCTCCTCATCTTCGCTTTGAGATTAGTGGGAACCAGTGTCTGTGCACTCCGCTCCCGATGGGAGGCTGCAAGTGTGGCATATTGTCTTTGAGGTTGCTGTTGTCGAGGATGTGGTGTAGACAGTGGTAGTAGCCTCATGCCTTTTATTTTGGGAGGGGGCAGAATGCTCTAAGGTGACCTCTGGACCCACAAAGGTCGCATCTCGGCTTTCGGCCTTCTACGACGACCCTTAGTTCCACGCCGTTGGGCAGCTGTATAATGTCCGGGATTTTCTCTGTTTTATGGCTTCACATGGAGCAAGATTTCTATATTAATCCCAGACCAGTTTTCTCGGCTGCTCCGCCTGCCCTCTAAGAGTGTCTCCGGTCCTTCCAAAACGACGAACGGCACAATCCACCAGACATTCACACCAGGCGGAATACCCGATACCCTTAGTCTTGTCGTTCTTCTAGAGAGGTACGTTAGGTACAGGATAAACACCTCACTGAAAGAACCAGGCGCAGGTAGACTCATTGATGAAAACAGTACACTTGTTCAGTGAGAACATAGGAATGGAATTCAGGATAAAGAAATGCGGAGTCCTAATACTTCAAAGAGGAAAGGTAGTGAAAAGCAAAGGGATAGAATAAAAGCCTGAAGATATAAAAAAAATTCGTTTGAACCTGTTAAAAATAGCCAGGAAATTGATTAAACAACGGTATCTGAAGATCACAAATTTGCTGAAGAACACATTTCTATGATAGAAATGAAACAGAAAATTCTGAATACGCTTATAGTTGTAAGACATACAAGTATGAGTGATAAAGAACCACTTCAAAAACTCTCAAATACAAACCAAAATTTTTAAAAAATTAAAATTGGCAATTATGTAACAAATGAAATCATACAAGAATTAAAACTTGATTTTACTGAGTTAGATGGAATTGTTTACGCATCTGCTAGGGCAATTGAAACCAGTAGTATGTCCCCGTAAAAAAACAAAGAAAACCAAACCTGGGAAGAAATCCAACCTGGAGAAGTAAAATTGAAAAAGAGATTGAATACATGAGAGGGGAAATATCAATATTAAATGAACTAATTTGTGGAAATGGTGTAAGATCGAGAAGGAAGAAAGATGAAGAGAAAATATAGATTATCACCAAAAGAAGAACTGATATCAATAAAAGAAACGCTGAAACAAAAAAAGTCCAAGCAAAAGCTGAATGGATACGAACACTTTAGAAGAAAAACAAGTTTTACAAGTGAAAGAAGTTGTTCACATGCAATGCCAAAAGATTTTACAGAGAAATAGAGAAGGGGAAAGTAACCGTTAAAGACCCTCCTCTGTTGGAAGAAGTTGAAAACTTTTGGGAAAATATTTAGAGTGGCAAGAAGACGTACAATGAAAATGTAGATTGGATTAGACGGACAGAAGGTTCCTACCAAAATTTACAAGAACAAGCCTGGGAAGACATCACTATAGCAGACCACTCTAATACCACACTAATGTTTAGACAATATAAATATTTGCCTTATAAATATAAATATTTGCTACTTGCTTTAGACAATATAAATATCAACTGTGTCATTTTTAAAGGTGACTCATTTCACATCTAATGTCCTGCATAGCCCTAATACCCCTTACAAGTGAACTGCAAAGAAGAGGGTATGGGTTTAAAATTGACAAGAAGTAAATAAGTCATCTATTTTATATGGATTACTTAAAACTCTATGGCAAAGATGATAATGAACTTGAAGTCTTATTACGTACTGTGAAAGCATTCAGCGATGATGGAGTTTGGTCTTGAATAGTGTGCCAAGGAAACTTCCAGAAAGGAAAATTGAAGACCAGGTCTTGAGAAGTGTGCCAAGTTCACTTTCCGGAAAGGGAAATTGAAGACCACAAATTCAGTCATGTTACATGTTGACGCAGTCATAAGAAAACTTGAGCAAAAACAATCCTATAAATATCTAGGGTTAAATGTCGGCATTATAAAATCAAAACTGCCGACAAATTGTATAATCACCACCTTGAGGCTGTAACTGAGGGAGAAAATGTAACGATTCTTTGGGACTTTCCAGTACATACAGACCGAACCATCAAAGCCAATAAACCAGATATTGTTGTGAATGACCAAAACAATCAAGTTTGTTTATTGATCGACATGAGCATTCCCTAGGAATGATATATAAAAAGGAACTGAGAAGTATTTGAGAATGATCCAAGAAGTGCAAAAGATTGTTTTAACTGGTACGTCACATGTATTGAGAAGAGCATTGTCGATGTGAGAACAATTACTACCCATGTATTTTAATTTAATTTAATTTTTTTCCATTGTTTTTTTCTTTTTTTCTTTCGGGTTTGTTTTCCTTTCTTTCTTTTTTTTCCTTTTTTTTGTTCATGCTTTGTTTTTTCACATAACTTCATTTCATCCTAAAAATGAACAATCTGGTGTGTTTAGTTTAATGGCCTACCAATGTATACAGTGAGTTTCTTTGCCCCAGGAGTCAGGAAGATACTCAGCAAGAAATGGAAACAAAATTGAAAGAAGAAAAACTCAAAAACATAATAATAATAAGCTATTGACAACAACAGTAACCAAACCTCACCTCACAATCTTCTAGGACAATTAAATAACCTTTGGTTAACTTTGATAACTTTGATGTTTCGGCCAGTATTGGTCCAGGCCATGTCTAACTTGTTATTTTCTAGTCGTCATTTGAAACCTTCAAAAGTCACTGTACCCTGTATGCATATGTATCATCAGCATCGTTTATATTCACTGTCCATGCTGGCATGATTGGACAGGTCTACTCACCAAGACAATGGAGGAGGCTGCATATAATTCAAGTTTAATTTTGGCTCGATTTTTATGGCTGAATGCCATTCCTAAAACTAACTACTTTACAGTGTACTGTGTGCTATTTTTGAGCCACCCACACTAGAGAGTGTCATGATCTTGGCTAAAGGATCTTGATAACCTCTCACTTTACAGAGAGTACTGCACATGTTTAACATGGCACCAGCATTAGAGAGGCAACCATGTCCTCATCATAACTAAGAGGACCTCACAACTTCATGACTCTGCTTGTCTGTCCCTTTACAGAATAAGTAGCATGAATGAATGAGGATTCAATGATGGTGATGAGCAATAGAAGTACTCAATATTCTGAGAGGTACAGATATTCTTGGCAGCATAACTGGGATGGCAGGGAAGTGATAACAGACTATATGAACCAAAGAATAGAGGAATGACTAAGACCCAGGATGTGTTGGAGGAAAGGAGCAAGAGTATGAGGACAGAGAGATTTAGGAGGGGATGACAGGCAGTAGAGGAGGGAAGAGTGAACTGGACACAAGTGTTCTGATGTAACCACAGACCAGATGGGCCAAGTGGGGTTGAGTGATGAGAGTGGTGGCATGGTTAACAGGAAAGTAGGTGGGTCCTGTACCAGAAAGCTGCAGAAAGGAGTGGTGGGGAGAGAGTTAGAATTGGTGTAATGGCATCATCCTGACTGGAAGCAATGTATGGTGAACAGGAGAGAGCCACTGCTATCCTCAGTCATACTGAAGAAACAACACTGTTGATTGAATATTTGTCAATCAATCCTTCAATCCAGGATGTGTGTGAATGTAGCAGTAGCACCATACCATACATATGTGTGAGTAGTACTTCAATGTTTATAGAGGGTTAGCAGCTGATCACAAAAAAAAAAACATGACTCTTGAGTAACTATTGTAGCTACTCTATAGCAAGAAACCTGTTCTTCTCTGGGCTTCTTCTCACACACTTAACCCATCATTTCCTCACATAAAGATGTGTGTCTCAGTGATCTTAGTTTTGCAAGCTTCATGGCAACCTCAGTAGTACTGGTGGCAACAAAAAAATAAAAGCATCCAGAATATGCTGTAAAGTGATTGGCATTAGGAAGGGCATCTAGCCATAGAAACAGTGCCAAAGCAGATATAGGAGCACAATGCATTCTTTGAATATATCAGATCCTGAGTCCTGTCAAACTGTCCAACCCATACCAGCTTGGAACAAGGATGTTAACTGATGATGAGATGTAGTTTTGGCAACATTGTGGAATTAAGAAGTTAACTTCACAGGTTCAATCCCACAGCATGTCACCCTGGGTAGGTGCCTTCTACTTCAGCCTCAAGTCAACTAGAGTCTTGAGAGAGAAATTGGGTAGATGGAAACTGTGTGGAAGCCTAGTAGAGGGATCAATACTTTTCAGAAGTAGACATAATCAGTTGATTGTTGTGACACTACAGCCTGGTTCTTAGGGCTCTTTCACAGTGTCTTTTGTGTTGCATGAATCCACCCAGGTCTCCTGTTTGAACACAATTTCTACCCTTAATCCTACCCATTTCAAAGGCCCTGAACAGGCTCATGTTCTTGGTCGTGTGACTTTGTAGTAACTATACAGAGTATACCTTCCCACGATTTGACAGTTTTGTCAAAGTAAAAAGGTTATTTGACATAGAAAGAACAGCAAAATAAACAAAAGCAGTCAACAATGGAAAAAAAAAAAAAATTTATTGAGTCCTAAATTCAGTTCCTATTAATTAAATTAACAATCAAAACAACATAATTAACAGCATTTCTCAATGAGCCTCATTGCTCATCTTGCCGTACTTGCTTTCCCACCTTTCAATGAATTCTCGTTTTCTAATTTCACGTCGGGCAAAAAATTCGGGGTATTGAGCCTTTTCTTGTGGTGTCCAAGTGTCCAAAAGCTGCAGAAGAATCAGTGGAAAGAATTAGAAAAGAGGTACAGTATTCAATGCTTTATAGGATATACATTCAGCAACATGCCAAGAAACTGTTGTAGAAACATTATGCAATCTTGCACCTGACCTCATCATTGCTCAGGACACTGATGAGTTGTATTGCCTGTTTCTAGAATAGTTGCGTAATTATTTCAGCATTTTGGTGAAACGCGCATATGTTCTGCATGAAACGCGCATATGTTCTGCATGAAACGCCCATATATATATATATATATATATATATACAGGATTAGGCATGGCTATAGACAGAGAATTAGACTAGATGAGATGCAGTTTGGTTTTGTGCTAGGGAGTAGTAGTACTGAGGTCCTATTTCTAGTAAGAGATGTATTTCTAGTAAGAGATGTATTTCTGCAGGAGATGTATTTAGGTAAAAGTAAGCCATTGTATTTGGCGTTCATCAACTTGGGGAAAGCCTTTGACTCTGTCCTTTGTTCTGTGATATGGTGGTCACTCCCTTTTCACACACATTACCAATGCATCCTCCCTCATCCTCTGCCCCTAGTCTCTTTTCTACTCACCTTCTTGTACCTTGAGTGTATGCTCTAACATCTCATCCCATCATCTTTATCTCTCTTTCCAGCTACTCTGACCCACTCTTAAATAATGCAAAGTAGCCATGTCTCTCCTCTATAGCAAGACATCTGGTCTGTCCCTCTTTCACATTTTTAGCCTCTCAACACCTGATATAAAGCCACCTCTCCTTTCTCAAGTACACTCCCATTCAATTGAGGGGATATTTTCCTCTTTTGTCTTGCAAGTGACTTGGTGACCTCGCTAGTGCTGGAGTCAAGATAAAAACACCCAGTGTACTTTGCAACATTAGAAAGGGCATCCAGCTGTAGAAACTATGCTTGTAAGAACCTGTCAAACTATCGAAACCAATGCCAGCATGGAAGATGAACATTACAGGTTAATGATGATGAAAGACCTTCATAACAAGCCATGGCTACGATAAGCTAATGAATTATTCAGCTCAAAATATTATTCAACTGGTCAGGATGACAAGCTAGCAGAATCATTAGCACGCAACCGGGAAAAATGCTTAGCAGCATTTTGTCCATCTTTACAGCCTGAGTTCAAATTCCTCCGAAGTCGACTTTACCTTTCATCTTTTCAGAGTCAATAAAATAAGTACCAGTTGAGCACTGGAGGGGGGGGGGGGGTCTCTCGATGTAACCGACTTAACCCCACCCCTGAAATTGCTGGCCTTGTGCCAGAATTTTAAACCAATATTACTCAACTAGTCACACTTACCATAGGTATAATATCTATCCATAGTACCATGCAATGTTCCTTCCACTACTACTACTACTACAACTACTGTTATTGAGGTAACACACCACTCCACCACCATTACAACCCGCATCTTAATCATATAAATATCACAAGTTGTATTTTCAGAAAACTTGACCCAACAAGAGAGTCGCTACATTACGTTTGGCGCAGGCGTGGCTGTGTGGTAAGAAGCTTGGTTCCCAACCACAAGATTCCGGGTTCAGTCCCACTGCGTGGCACCTTGGGCAAGTGTCCTCTACTATAGCCTGGGGCCGGCCAAAGCCCTGTGAGTGGATTTGGTAGATGGAAACTGAAAGTAGCCCGTCGTATATATATATATGTATATATCTATGTGTGTGTGTGCGTCCTTGTGTCTGTCCCCCACCACCGCTTGACAACCGGTGTTGGTGAGTTTACGTCCCCGTAACTTAGCGGTTCGACAAAAGATATCGATAGAATAAGTACCAAGCTTTAAAAAAATAAGTACTGGGGTCGATTCTTTTGACTAAAAATTCAAGGCAGTGCCCCAGCATGACCAGTCTGGTGACTGAAACAGGTAAAAGATATGTAGAGCTCAATGCCTGGACTTGATTATCTTTGTTCATTAGTCTGTTGAATGACAAAACTTTCACTGCAGCCTCACTGTTACACTGACTTCACTGTAAATTGATTCATCATCATATATTTACTTCCGAAGGGACATAATTCAGTAATGAATTATCTCCCTTCGTCCTGTGAATGCTGCTGAATTAAATATTCTATATCGTTTTCTATACATTATATTATATTTTATATAAAGGGATACTAAATAACGATGATGATGATATATTTTATGTTATCATATATGTATAGGTGAAGTAAATATTGGAGAAGCTTTGTCCTACACAAAAACTGCAGAAGCTACTCCCGTTTTGCAAGCTCTTTTAAATGTATCACAATGTTGGAAATACCCTTCTGTATCATCAGCAGGTATCTCATTATTATATATTATTCCATTTCAACCAGATTATAGATTGCTGCTGCTGCCACGTAAAAAGCACCCAATACACTCTGTAAATTGACTGGCGTCAAGAAAGGCACCCAGCTGCAGAAACCATGCCAAAACAGACAATGGAGCCTGGTGTAGTCTTCTGACGTGCCTGTTTCTGTCAAACCGTCCTACCCATGCCTCCACGAAAGACGGACGTTAAATGATGATGATGATGATATATTATTTATTATTATATCTTTTGTCTTTTATTTGTTTGTCATTAGACTGCGGCCAGGCTGAGGCACTGCCCTGAACGATTTTTAGTTGAACAGATTGACGACGCCAGTACTTATTTTTTTAAAGCCTGGTACTTATTCTATCGGTCTCTTTTGCTGAACCGCTAAGTTACGAGGACATAAACACACCAACACCAGTTGTCAAGTAGTGGTGGGGGACAAAGACACACATGCATAGATATATATATATATCATCGTCGTCATCATCCTTTATCGTTCGTTTTCCAAGCTGGCATGGGTTAGACGATATATATATATATATATATCATCATTTAGCATCCGTTTTCCATGTGGGCATGAGTTAGATGGTTTGACTGGAGACTGGCAAGCCGAGGAGCTGCACCAGACTCCAGTCCGTTTTGGCTTGGTTTCAACAGCTGGATACCCTTCCTAACACCAACGACTCCAGAGTGTACCAGGTGCCTTTAACATTAAAAACACCTGTTCCGGTGACACGGGTGTTTTTAACGTGTCACAGGCACGAGTGTTTTTAACGTGTCACCAGCACAATATATATATATATATATATATATATACATACATATACGACAGGCTTCTTTCAGTTTCCGTCTACCAAATCCACTCACAAGGTTTGGTCGGCCCGAGGCTATAGTAGAA
>JAOPUL010538947.1:0-10966 GCA_027564515.1 Octopus rubescens | reverse complement strand
GACCATGTAAAACATGGACCCAGTTAGTTAGGTATGACCTTAGGAAATTGAGATTACGACCAGGCCTTGCACAAGATCGAGAGGCCTGGAGAACCATTAGGTATAACCTGTCCAACCCATGCTAGCATGGAAGCGGACGTTAAATGAAGAAGTTCCATGTTGGCATATGATTTAAGGTATCTGGCTCTGAACATTCTGTCTGCATAGAGACTGTGTAGTTAAGAAACTTTGAGGAGGAATTTGGTCAACAGAAACTGAAAGAAGTGTTTGCTTCCAACCAATATGGTTTTGCATACAGTTCCATTGTGTGGAATCTTAGGCAAGTGTTTTCTACAGTAACCTTGGGCTAATTAAAGCCTTGAGTGGAAGAACATGCAACTGTAGAACATTTACCTTAATTTATTTAATATGACCTATGCAAGCATGGAAAAGTGGATGCTAAAAAGATGTTGAATGAACAAACCAAAACCTGAGGGCAAAGTACAATATACAAGTTAGTTAGAGTACACAAAACTTCTCATTAGAATAAATGAAATTTACATGAGAATTGAACGTTTTGTAGAAAATGTAAACCTTACAGACAAAGCAGATATTTTCAGATATATATATATATAGTGGTTGGTGTTAGGAAGGGCATCCAGCCATAGAAACCAAGCTAAATCAGGCTGGAACCTGGTGCAGTCCTCTGGCTTGCCAGCTCCAGTCAAACTGTCCAACCCATGCCAGCATGGAAAACGTACGTTAAATGATGATATAAAAATAAATAATATACTTATATCCTCATTTAACGTCGTTTTCCATGCTTGTATGGGTTTGATGGAGTTTATTGAGGCAGATTTTCTATAGCTTTATGCTCTTCCTGTTGCCAACCCTCACCTGTTTCCAAACAAAGTATTGTGTTGAGTCAAAAGTTTTGCAATATTTTGGTAATTTATTTGCTTTACTCATCAAGTTACAACAAAAACAGCCTAACATTCAAAGTAAAGGCCATCGTGTTGCACCATCTGAAGCCACACCACATTTCTGCCCATTCTTTGCTCCTAAGCTGATACCAGTTCTTGTCCTTCAAGGCAAAGAACTCTTTCACTGAAGCTTCCACCTCTTCTTGGTTGATGAAGTGTCGTGAGTCATGGATTGAAACAAGTAAGAAAGGTGGCTTCAGGTGGTGCAACACAAGGGCCTCTACTTTGAATGCTAGGCTGCTTTTGATGTCGACAAATAAAGTAAATAAATTACCAAAATATTGCAAAACTTTTGACTCAACACAATATTGGAAATGAATAACATTCATATATGACAAACGTGAGACACCAACTCACACAGATACGACAGGCTTCTTTCAGTTTCTGTCTACCAAATCTACTCTTAAGGCTTTGGTTGGCCCAAGGCTATAGTTGAAGACACTTGCCTAAGGTGCCATGAAATGGGACTTCTGAACCCAGAACCATGTGGTTGGGAAGCAAACTTCTTACCACACAGGCATGGCTGTGTGGTGAAGAAGTTCACTTTGGAACCTTGTGGTAATGGGTTTGGTCCCTCTCTGTGGCTTCTGTCCTTTACTATAATCATCATCTTCCTTTAACGTCCGTTTTTCCATGCTGGCATGGGTTGAATGGAAAAATATTAAGTTCCCATTCCGGGAATCAAACCCGGGCTGCCTGGGTGAAAGCCAGGAATCCTAACCACAAGATAATAGTGTGTGTGTGTATACCAGGAGAAAAAGAATGGCTGGATACATGCTCCGACTGCTAAAGGAGATACCAGCGAGTGTGACAATGGCCTGGGTAACAAAAGGCGAAGAGAGGGAGGCCAAAGACATGTGTTCCGGGAGGACCTGAACGAGATGCATGTCAGCTGGCACGGTGCAAGAAGGGTCACCATGGACCGGAGCAAATGGAGGGGACTCGTCGCCCAATGTTCCAATAGGAACAGGAGGAAATAAGATACATATGCACCTGTATAGATGTATGTGTGATTAAGTACATATTCTCCCTCATCTTGATATATGTGCACCGAGTGTAAACAAATGCCTCACTGTTCATACAGGTGTTTATTTGCAGTCCACAAAGCTTCTTGACATGTATGCATTAATTGTAAACAAAAGCCTCACTGTCGATACAAGCAGTGTTGTTTGTTTGCAGCCCTCCGTGAAAGTATGTTTCAGCTGTTTGTTGTTCAATAGATGGTGGGGCTATGCCAACTCACATCTGCTTGGAAATAGGTAAGGGTTGGCAACAAAAAGGGCCAACCTAACCATTCTGCTTCAACAGAGTCTCATTTGACCCATGAAAGTATGGGAATGTTGACATTAAAACAATGACAATGATACTTTTTTTCTATCGAGATTTGAATGAGATTTTTTAAAAAAAAATTTTTTTTTTTAAGTAAAAACAACTTTTTATACTGAATATTAATCTACAAGGCCAAACGAAATTAATAATATTAATCTACATGGGAAGGCAGCGAGCTGGCAGAGTCATTATCGCGCCGGGAGAAATGCTTAGCGGCAATTCTACCGACTTTACGTTCTGAGTTCAAATGCCGCCGAGGTCGACTTTGCCTTTCATCCTTCCGGGGGTTGATAAAATGAGTACCAGTTACGAACTGGGGTCGATAAAATCGACTACTCCCCTCCCCCAAAATTTCGGGCTTTCGTGCCCAGTATAGAAAGGATTATTATTATTATTTATTAAAGAGAGCAGAATCGTTAGCACGCCGGGAGAAATGCTTAGCAGCAATTCTTCCGACTTTACGTTATGAGTTCAAATGCCGCCGTGGTCGACTTTGCCTTTCATCCTTCCGGAGTCGATAAAATTAGTACCAGTTACGAACTAGAGTCGAGGAAATCGACTACTCCCCTACCCCCAAATTTCAGGCCTTGTGTGCACAGTATAGAAAGGATTATTATTATTATTTATATTTGTGTATAAATATCATTGATAGTTATAGTCGTTATTTCAACTATTGAAGGCGCATGGCTCGGTGTTTAGAGCGTCGGGCTTACAATCGTGAAGTTGTGAGTTCTATTCCAGGACCGGGCTGTGTTGTATTCTTGAGCAAGACACTTTATTTGACGTTGTTCCAATTCACCCAGCAGTATCGGCCTTTGACTTTCCCTTGGACTAACATTGGTGGCATGGAGAGGGGAGACTGGTATGCATGGGCAACTGTTGGTGAATTTGATTCCTGTACTGGGCTGTGGGCAGTGTGTTGTGTTCTTGAGCAAGACACTTTATTTCACGTTACTCTAGTTCACCTAGCTGTAGAAATGAGTTCCGACGTCACTGGTTCCAAGCTCTGTTGGTCTTTGCCTTCCGTTGGACAACATCAGTGGTGGGGATGGGTGACTGCTGGTCTTCTACAAACAGCCTTGACCAGACATGTGCCTAGGAGGGGAGCTTTCTAGGTGCAAACCCATGGTAATTCATGACCGAAAGTAGTTTCTTATTTCAACTTTTATAATTAATGTAGATTAAACGTTAGGTTTAATAAAAAATGTTTAAACGTGTTTTTTCGCCGGTTTATATGCGTATAAATATATATAGTCAGGGGGAATATTATAGAATAATATTCAGACGAATAACAATTGTAAATATGCTGAAAAATTACTTAGAGCAATTAAGGCTGTAGCATATTAATGTTACCTGTTATGTTATGAAAGAAAATGGAAGAATAACGAATATCTTGTCAAACAGTTACATTTCATTTATTTAAGACCGACAAGTTGTTTCGATTTTACCAAAAAGAACGGATTAAAGTAACAGCAATCCATATTCAGTAAATGGGCAAATCTTATCAAGGAAGAATGTAATATGTTACATTAATACAGTATTAATATAAATAATAATATGAGGAGAGTTTACACTCTCCATGGAGGACATACATAATGTTTGGTGACTTACCCACATGAAGGAAAGGTATCAGTCTATCTACTCCCCTCTAAGACTGATACCTTTCCTTCTCCCTTTTGACCAAGCAGCATTCTGTTGTCCTTTTCGCCATGAACTGCTGAATAGTAAGATCGGAATGATATATACATATATGTGTGTGTGTGTACTTGCATATCTATATACATACAAAATAAGTTAAAGTCCCTTTGCACCAAGGTGGACTTAGCTGTCTTGCCCTTTCCAAGACAAACTATTAATATCCATGAAATTGACTGTTCTTTATAAAGTGCTGCCCCAGCATGGCCATAATCCAATGACTGAAGCTCAGTAAAGGACTAAAAGAGTAAAACAATGCTGTATACAATGCCACAAGACCAAACACTTTGTGTTTTGTATCAATAATCACGAAGAAACCTTCACTAATTGCTCCATTCTTTGCGTTTTAGCCTCAAATACTGAAACTGCCCTCCAATTTGGCACTATTAAAATTCTTTATCAAAATCTTCGGTTTCACTTTAATTATCAAGGAGCTGTAGCAGAACTTTTGGCAGCGTTTATACCACTGGCAACTTATGGTGAGTGTACAGAATTACTGGATATGGTGGTGGTCGTCGTCGTCGTCGTCATCGTCGTCTGGTGGTGGTGGTGGTGGTGGTGGTGGTGGTGGCAGTGGCAGTGGCTGTGGCGGTGTGGTGCTGGATGATGTAAGGTGGTGGTAGTTGATGATTGTTATTGTTATTGTTTGTGGTAGTTGTGGTGGTGTTGGTTTAGGAGTGCTTATTGCTGTGAAACGTTATTCTCATTAACCTCACTCTCTCTCCCTCTCCCTCTCCCTCTCTCTCTCTCTCTCTCTCTCTCTCTCTCTCTCTCTTTCACTGTAATCTGTAATAGTCCAGTTTAACAGAAACAAACTAGCCACCTCAATTTTCCACACATAATTGTTATGATGATGATGATGATGACGACGACGACGACGACGACGATGGTAGTAATGGTGGTTGTAGTTTTGTAGATGAAAATAGCAGTGAGGATGTGGTTCTCATCATTAATCTTTCTTTCTTTCTCTCTCCACACCCCCTCTCTCTCTCTCTGTCTGCCTGTCTGTCTTTTCTCTTCAGAATCTGCGATAATCCAGTTCCACCAAAACGAATTACTCACACTATTTATAAACCTAATGAAAACTTATTGCTTCAATGAAGCCATTGTTATAAACTGCTGCATCATTCTACGTGAAGTCCTTAACACTATTAGTGTTTACGGTAAGAAGAAATCTAATATAACTCTTTACAATGCAACAGACAACTGGGAACAATAGAAAAAAAGGAAAACAAAGACAACACCTCACAAAAGAAATGGTAAATTTCCAATTTGAGTTGTGGTGGTGGTGGTGGTGGGGTGGGGAACAGCCAGTTCCATGAGGCAGAGGCCCCGATAATAAATGTAGTAAAGGTAGATCGATGAGCAATTACAGCTGTGAGCCAGAGGTTTGCACCTGAGTGGAGAGGGAAAGAAAGCAGCCAGTTCTGGAAAGCGAATCCTGCAATAATAGTTTTAGAAAGGGAGAGAGATGAGACATGAAGTCTGTGAGCCAGGAATCAGTTCTTGAGTTGAGGAGGAACAAAACCAGCTAATTCCGTGGGGGGCAGAAGCAGTGATAGTAGATATAGAAATGGTAGAGAGATGAAGTATTACGGTTGTGAGACAGAGATCGGTACCTGAATGGAAGGGGAATGAAAGTGGTCCCGACAGTCGATTTAGAAAAGAAGTATGAGTGAGTGGAGCAACCATGAAACCAATCTTCGTCATCGGCTTTATCTCACATCTAAGAATTTAGCTTCTTCTTTGCTGAACGCTTCCTTTATGGTGATGGCGTTGATGACTAAGTAGACCAATTCTTGCATAGAAGAGTCGATGGCATTGACTGCATGGTAATGTTGGTGGAGGGTGAAGCTAATTTTGTCAAGCTTTTCTCCCTCGTCATGTGATTTCTTCCTTTTCTCTTCTGGTGGCTTTGAAGATTTTGTTTCTAATGGTGATGGAACACCGCCACTTGGTACAGTCTCAGGCTTGTGTTCCAAATGATTTAGGCTCAAGTCCAGTGGCTTTCAGTGTTGTTTTGAGTTGGTCATTGTATCTTCAAAGAGGGCAACCCTGTGGTCTTTTCTCTGAAGTGAGCTCGCTGAATAAGACTTGGTGTGGGAACTTTGACTCTTCCATTCTTGCTACATGTCCTGACCATCGAAGATGGTGTTTCATGGTTAGCAATTTGGGGGTGGTTGTGCAAGGACCTTGTTTTTCTTGATGTTTACTGTAAGGCCAAAGCGATGGTAGGCCATAATAAAGTTGTTCACAGACTGATGGAGTTCTTCTTTTGAATGACAGAGGACAACATTATCATCAGCATATTGAAATTCTGAGATGCGTTGCATGTGTTAGATGGTTATATAAAAGTCTGCTAAGATTGAAAAATCCTCCATCATATCAATATCTGATGTCAACTCCTGGATTGTCTGGGAGAAGTTCGTGAAGCTTTGCAGCCAGATACAAGAATAGCGTAGGTGCCAAGACGCCTCCGTGTTTTAGTCCGCACGTGATTGGAAATTCTTTTGACAGCATGTTTTTGGTGGAATATACATCCAAACATATTGTCATGCATTGCTTGAACCAGAGAGATAAAGTGATCAGGACATCCAAAACAATGAAACCAATAGTAGATATAAAAAAACGGTAGAGGGAGTAGAGATCACGGCTATGAACGAGAGGTCGGTACCTGAGTGGAGGGGGAATGAAAGCAACCAGTTCCGTAGGACAGAGACTGCAATTGTAGATATAGAAATGGTAGAGAGGTGAGACATCATGGCTGTCTGTATCGTAGTGGAAAGGGAACGAAAACAGCCTATTCCGAAGAGCAGAGGCACCGATAATATCTTATCGGTGATTAAATATTATGACTGTAATCCAGGGGTCAATACTTCAATTAAGCGGGAATAAAGCAGCTGGTTCTGTGGCGCAGAGGCAACAATAGTAGATGTTGAAAAGATAGAAAGGTTAACGATGAAGAGCGTGCGTTACATGATGTTACTGGAGTTGTGAGGGAATGAATGTGGCAAGTTGTGAGAAGAAGAAGCCAGGATAGTAAATATAGAATAGGTAGATGGTTACGACATCTTGGCTGTGATCCAGGGGTCAGCACCTGAATGGAGGTGCCACAGAACCAGCCATTTCCGAGGAGCATAGGCCACGACAGTAGATATACAAAACTTTGAATATGACACATTAAAGCTAAGACCCAGAGGTCAGTACCTGAGTCAAGGTGGAATAAAAGCAGCCAGTTCTGAGAAGGAGAGGTACTGGTAGATGTACAAAGGTAGAGCGATGAAGCATCATGGCTGTATGCAAGAGGTTGATACCTGCAAGATAAGTGTGTGATACTAGCAAATTATGTGGTCCAGAGGCCACGATAATAGATGTAGAAAAGATTGATTGTTGAAACATCACGACTGTGGACCATAGGATGTTACTTTAGTGGAAGAAGCAAAAAATAGCAGTTCCAAGGAAGTTATGTTGCGAGTGTAGATGTAGAAAAGATAGAGATGAGGTTCCATGCTCATGAGCCACAAGACAGTACATGTATTGGAGGGGGTAACTAACCAGCCAGTTCTGAGTTGCAGAAGTCAGAATAGCACATATAGAAAATGTAGAGAGATTAGACATAAGAACTCTGAGCGAGAGGTCAGTATCTGAGTGAAGAGAAAAAGAAAGAAGCCAAATCCGGGGTGCAGAGGCCGTGAGTATACATATAGAATAAGTATGAGAAATCACACCTGTGAGCCAGAGGGCATGATACCAGAGAATTCTGAGGAGTTAAGGCCATGATATTAGATATAGAAAATGTACAGCATTGAGACATTACGACAGTGAGCCATAGATCAGTACACAAGAGAAGGGGGTAAAAAAACTGGCTAATTCCAAGCTGCAAATGACACGATATTATATGTAGGAAAGGTACATAGGTAAGGCATCACGATTGTGGAACTGATGTCGGTATGTGAGTTGAATGAGAATGAAAGCAAATAGTTCCGTAGGACAGAGGTGCCGATAGTAGTTGCAGAAAAGTAGATAAGTGAGGCATCTCGTCAATGAACCAGAGTTCGGAATAGGCTATGATCAGAAGCTGATATACTAGATATAGAAAAGGTAGATAGGTGAGGCATCATGGCTATATGACAGATATCGACCCTGGAGTTGAGGGGGAATGAAATCTGCCAGCTCCGTGAGGAAGAAGCTCTGATAGTAGATGTAGTATAAGGTAGGGAAATGAGGCATCACAACTATGAACCAGAGGTTGGTATCTGAATTGTGGGTCACAAAAGCACCATGTCCTTGTTGCTATGGGTCAGGGGGAGGTAATTGAAGGGAGAAGGGAGTACGAAACTAACCAGTTCCGAGGAGCAGTGTACACGATAGTAAATGTTTACAATGAAGAGACATGAAATATCACGGCTGAAGGGAGCGGGATTGAAATCAGCCAGTGCAGATGAGTAGAAATCACGACAGTAGATGTAGAAAAAGTAGAGTTGAGATATCATGTCTGTCGGCCACTGGTCAGTACCTGAATGGAGAGAAAACGAAACCAGACACTACCCAAGAGTAGATGACGCGATATTTAATGTTGGAAAGGTGAAAATATGAAACATCACGGCTATGAGTCAGAGGTCGGTAGCTAAACGAACAGGGAACAATACCAAGTAGTTCCAGTGAGCAAGGGCCGCGATAGTAGATGTAGATGAGATAGAGAAATAATATATTTTGCCCACGGGCCAGAGGTTGGTATTTGCGTGGAGGGATAACGAAATCAGATAGTTTGGAAGGGTAGAGGCCTCGATATTAGGTATCATGATAGCTTTTGAAGAGTCCCTGAGGTATCATGGCTGTGAACCAGAAGCCTGTACTTGTGTTGAGTGAGAACGAAAGCAACGAGTTCTGAAGGACAGAGGCTTCATGTATAGATGTAGAAACGATAGAAAGATGGAATAGAAATGAAAGCAGCCAGTTCCGAGGAAAAGATACTGCAATAATAGATATAGAGAAAATAGAAACATGAGGTATGACGGCAGTGAGCCGTAAATCTGTAATATATGACTGGAGAAAGCAAGAAATTAGTTAGTTGCGAGTTTCACATGTCACGATAGTAGATATAAAATGTGTAGACAGATGATGAACAACGGCTGGGTGCGAGAAGTTGGTACCTCAATGGAGAGGGAACAAAAGCCAGTTTCACGATGCAGACCGCTATAGTGAAGGTAGAAAAACAGAGAGACAAGACATCACGACCTTGAGTCAGAAATCGATACCTGATTTTATGGGTAAGGAAAGCAGCCAATTCCATAAAACTGAATCACCAATTGTTGAGGTAGGGAAGGTAGATAGGTGAGGGTTGGTTCACATCCGTTAAGCAAAGGTCTGTACCTGAGAGGAGGGGGCAATAAACCAATCAGTTCCAACGAGCAGAGGCCACGAAAGTATATGTAGAAAAGGTATAGTGATGAAGCATTACGGTTGTGCACCAGATGCTGGTACCTGAGTGTAAGAAATACAAAAGTAGCTACTTCTGAATATAGGCCCTAATTGTAGATGTAGAAAAAGTTGAGAAATGAGGTATCACATATTTGATCCAGAGGTCGGTAAGTGTGTGGAAGGGTCACAAAAGATGTAGAAAAGGTAGGGAGATAAAGTTTCAAGACTCTAAACCGCAAGACGGTACATGAGTGAAGCAAGTTCCAAGCTGTACTGGCCCCAATAATAGATATAGAAAATTTAGGGCAATGAAACATATGAGCTGCAAGCCAGAGATATTTAATTTGAAAGGGAATGATCACAGCCAGTTCTGTGGTGCCCTGGCTGCAACTGTAAGTAGAGAGATGCGGAATCACCGTTGCAAGCCAAAAGTTGTACCTTAGTAGAAAACAAAAGCAGCGAGTTCCGAGGTGCAGAAGATGTGTGAGAATACATATAAATAGAGGGGAAAGACATCACGGATGTGAGCCAGAAGTTGGAACTTTATTGGAGAGGGAAAGAAACAAGTCAGATCCAAGGATGTGAGGCCCCCGCTAGTAATGATAGAAAAGAATCCACAATAGTAGATGTATAAATGGTAGAGGTGAAACATCACGTCTGTATATGTATTTTTTTTTTTGTTATCTCCTACAGATGATGGAATGATAGAAATAATTGAAACAGGAGCAGTATCAGTAATGATACAAGTGTTATGCTCGAATACAGAGTCCCCTGACGTGATTATTCAATGTTGCACAGCCTTAGCAGTTCTTTGTTCCATGAATAGTAAGTATCAATCAAACATCATCAGTCTTTTTCTTATTAATTCCGTATTGTCTCGGCTTACAAATCGAAATTTACAGACCAAAATTTACCGTGAAAAGAGGTTGGTCTACTCATGCGCCAGGACGACTTTGGAGGACCAGAAATTCCATGTGAAATGCAGCAGGATTTGGAAAGATAGTGACGATGATGTTTGAATGCTTTCACTACCTGTTTACACTATACACTACAATGACTTGTATGCCAGAAAATACGGTATCTTAGATTTGGAAGGGCGGCGCTCTTCATCCTTTAAAGGGACTCTGACGTCGATGGAAGAAAAGGGAGAAGTTAGCTACAGATCTGAAACCTGGTACAAATGCTTGCAATGGAATGGACTCTGCCAAAGGTAGCCAAGGGCCAGGTGGTGGTATCGATGCCTTAGCATGGAGCATAACTCGGTTTCCATGTTAAATAAACGAACAAGAGTACAGTACTCCCCCATCTGAATGGAGTGTCAATCGATCGCAGGGTTAATCATCCAGTTTCTGCAGCTGGGACTCATTTTCAGCGGAATGGACTAGAGCAATGAGAAATGAAGGGTTTTGCTCAAAAACAATACGCACTGACCGATGTGCGGAATCGAAACCACAATCGTGAGCCCAACCCCTAACTAATAGGGCACACACACACACACACACATACATACATACATACATACATACATACATACATACATACATACATACATACATACA